>JAODGE020015650.1:0-13756 GCA_027574965.2 Ecitophya simulans | reverse complement strand
GACGATCATGTAGAACGTGCAGTCGATCTCGCACGCGCACGCCTCGCGCTCCTTGAACTCGACGATCTGCAACAACATCCATCAACGTCGTCAGTTGGAGGACCAAGCGCGACCGCAAGCGAAACGTACAGCGGCGAGAACCGAGCCCTAGCTCTTAGGGCAAATTTACATGTAAAAATTTCCAAGCTTACGCAGATAAAATTCGTCGTGCAGTTGTGCATATGTATGTGCGCTGCGTCTAATCTAAGCACAATTCGAAATTTTTTGGGCGTGTCGGTCAAAAATGACTTCAAAATAACAAACGCATGTCCATTTAAAATGCATGGGAAATTGGCTGAATTGGCTGTAACTTGTGATGCAGACAATTCGTCGCCCAGATAAACACTGGTACATATGTAATTTTGTATTTCCTTTCGATTGAGCTTAAGCACGATTCATAAATTTTTGGGCGTGTCGGTCAAAATTAACATTAAAATCCAAAAATAGTGCCTATTTAAAATACATAGAAAATTGTTCATACAAACAAAATTGTTTACAACTTTTTATGCAGTCAATTCGTTGCAGCTTTAAGAACATATTCAGAATCCACATTTTATTGGGTTTCCAATGGTGGTTAGCTTGATTTGATATTTTTTGAGCGTGTTAAGCAAAAATGACTTTAAATAATCGACTACGTGCCCATTTAAAATACATGTGAAGCCTATTTTGGACCTCAAAAATCAGTCATAACTTTTCATGCAAGAAATTCGTCGCCGCCTTAAAAACAGATTTAGAATCTGCGCTTTGAAGCGTGCCTAAACATCAAGAACCGACTTGAGTCAATTTTGATACATTTACATCACTATGAACATCCGCTAAAATCCGCAAAAAAACCCGATAATTTACTCCAATTTTTATAACGACGCGCGCGACATGCGCTGCCATTGTGCAAAATACGTAAACTGGATTTGAGCATGTGCGACAACCATTTGGCCGCGTCAAACATCCTTCACAAAGATCCTCGGCGACAAGAAGTCTATCCGATCGGCGATGCCGGCGCAGAACCGCCTTAGGTTACTTACGTGCGGCAACTCGCGTTTCGCATTTGGACGGCTGCAGTCGTCATTTGACTTGGCTTGCACGTATTTATTTTGTCGGAGTTTATCGCGCTTAAATTGTAAGACGCGCGCCGCGCCGCGCTCAAAAGTCGCCAAACGCGTGCCCGGTGCGCACCAAGCACGGCTTTGACAAACCCCTCGGCTCAAGAAGTCGCTTAAGAATCGAGATATTTTCAAAACCAAAACAAAAAATCCAACAAATCATATAAAGTGTAAGCAATTTGTAAACTTCATAAAAGCTGTTACACTTTGTGTCTACATTAGTGGTTTAGTTAAAATTTTCTGAGAAGTAACGCCAAAAAATTCAAGGTAATTTTTTTTTCTTTTATTGGGGTAAAAAAACTTATTATTAGAGTGTGGAACTTGGAACTGTGGCGCAAAGCTCCTCATCCACCATCCTCGTCCAAACGTCTTTTGATACCGATGCAGCCGCATACAGTATCAGGACGCTTTCCCATAGATTTACTTTGAAAAGTCGCGCTCGATCCGCATTGCAAACTTAACGCATTTGCGGTAACCTATAAATACTTTAGTATAAAAATATAAATAAATGCTCTACATATATAAATAAATAAAATCATAAATACATGAAAACATATAAATAACATTTTTCAAAATTACAACCACACACAAATTCCTTCAGAACGTAAAACCGGCAACACTAGTGCGTGGTTATGCATATCGCAAAGCAGTTTAAACCGTCAGTCATTTGCCAATCTGCTTATGTACCTAATGCCAGAGCACTGAAGTAGATGCCGCATGGTCGGCGGTACGTTGCACTGGGTACAAACGGACCTCTGCGTCGATGATGATTACTGTTTGTAAAAGGCCCCTGTGGCGGGCAAACAAAGGCGCTTGCCAGGTCGCTGGCACTTCAGCTGAGACAACTGAACAATATGACGGGAGCGTCCATACCAACCGTGAAAGCAGCACCAACTTCGTTTGCAAACTTTGATCCATCGGTGTAGATATTGGTTTAGTCTAAATAGTCACGATGCAGATGCATTAAATTTTGAGTCTAGAAGGGGCTGTTTCCGTTTTTATATAACGGTTGAAGGACACATCCAGAGCATCAACCAATTGGACACACCATGTTGCATGCTAGTCTTCAGAGGCACCGGTAAGTCAAACCCCTGGGCCGCCACCAGCTTCCTAAAGACGATGCTAGCAAGTAACCATGTGACGCTCAGCGTATTAGTTGCGATTATCCTCACTGAACGCCAAGCCGTTCAAATACAACAGAAAAACCCGCATCTTCAAACCATTATCAACTTTTGGTGGCGTCTTAAGTTTAGAGGCTAAAGATTTGTTTCACAAAAAACAGATAATATTAGACTAGTACGGAAGCTCCGATCGCCAGACGAACGCCCTAATTGTGAACTTGGTTCAACAACTTTAGGGTTGTCCGCTGAGCCGATGCAAAAACCAAAATTCTATTCTTGAAACAAGACAAAACAAATGCTCAATATACATTTAGCAAAACTACCTCCCTAGCACCAGACACCAGACACCAACCTATGGTTAATGCTGGAGGCGGATACGAAAAACGTAGTCGACAATAAAGTGAATGCATGTGTTTTTTTCAAAGGATAAACGGACACCGCGACTAGAAGCTTTCTGATAGATAAACTGTAGCTGTGCTTGCAAAACTTGAGCATCTCTATCATAAAAGACTGTGAAATTATCCACGTAAAAGATCCCACTGTTTTTCTCGCTCAGAACCTCAGATAAACAGAGGCATTCTTCCGCGGAAATTCTAGACTTGCAACTGTTATAAAACACTATATTATCAGATCAGATTATATGTTTTCTTAATATTGAGAAAAACTGCGGTGAGATGATGCGTTCTGAACCGCGCGTTCAAAGTACAAAATGCCGTTTTCATTGCACCGGTGCTTGCAAAAGACTAAAAAGTATATGTGACTCAAAAACCCAGGTAAATCGCCGCATCTTCTCCCAGACCTTGCTAATGCAGGAAATGAAATTGGCTAATAACTGGCAGGGTTGGACATATCTTTACTGGGTTTAAAAATAAGTATCACTATTACCTTACGCCATTCATCGGAATAGGTAGAAGACAACGTTTGTCTCTAAACAAAATGTACTTAAGAAAAACATAAGAAATTGAATCAAATCACGCCGAAGATTTCTTCACAGAAAAGAAAACATATTCCACTTTTCTTAAAAAGAAAAGGTTGTAATAATCACACTGGTCATTCCCAAAGTCAGAGCTGATCGACTCAGCGTGATCTTTGTTAACTAAGACATCCTGCGCAAAATTAACGGTGCAGTTGTTGCTAGCGAGACGCGTTGCTAATAGCTCACACATGGCTGCTGGAGATGAAATTATATTGCTGTTGTCCACAAAGTGGGCTAACACAGCAGATGATTTTCAACCTGAAACGCGCGTAAACAAAAGCGTTGAAACATACTCCTCCTAAAGCGCACGTTTGCTCTGTGCGATGCAGCACCTTGCCTTGGTTCTGCATTTTTTATATTTGACAAGGTTTGCGGTCGATGGACACCGCTTGAACGCGTTATATGAGTGTTTTCATTTAGCCAAAGTACGGATGGTTGCGGCTGCCAGCCGGCCGTCGTACTTGGAATGCTATGACGGGCCGCTTGAAGAACGACCTCGAAAAACGCGGACACAGACTTATTTGCATTGGGCAAAAATGTTGGAACTTTGAAAGACTTTTGGAACAAGTTCCAGTTGGCCTTATTGATATTGCACTTTGCAAAACGGTGTACTTTAGTTTAGTGAATATCACTGAATGAATACTGCGGGAAAAAGACCTAGGTCATTCGCGTTGCAGCTCCCGACGACGCCACACTCAAATCAATCACAAACTCTTTGCCGTTTGCAGATTTAAAATGCAACGTAACAGTACCTCGCGCATTGCTCCGACCCCCCACATACCCGAGTGGGCGTTAAAATCGCCGAGAAGCAGCCACGGTGTGTTCCCTAAAAAGCAACACAAAAACTCATAAAAATAAAATTGCAAATGTGGCAATTAGTTGTAGGAGTAGTTGCACCCCATTACAGTTCCAATGAATTATGTTTTCATTAGATTTTAAAAAAATTAGGATTTTTACACAACGTTAAAACTAAAAATTAAAGAATAAAAAATTAAAATTAGTTAATAAAATAAAAGAATAAAAATAAACGCAAACCTCAGAATTAGTAAGACCCTTTCCGGTTCTTAGAACCAGAAAGCCGCCCGCCTTTTCTCTTTGGCTGCGTTCGATTCACGCATCTAACTCCTCCGCGAAACCTCGCGGAATTTGGAGGCGATGTGGAAGCGAAAACCCTAGTCAAATAAATCCATACAATTCCTACGAGTAGGACAGAACTAAAAGTCACCCGTGAGCAATTCTTCCTTATCCACGGGGAAACAATCACGTTTTGCCTGGTACGTAGTGTCGACCGTTTGAGACTCACTTTTGCAGAGCCATTAAACCATCAGCACGGTACATTAATATTTTGGATATTGCTGCTGATTTAACTCAAAACAATGTACAAACGTTTTCTTGACGAAAACGGCGATTCACACACGCATACTTACACGCAACGCGCAAACCGCGATACGAGATAACAGCGAGGCATCGCGTGGTTGCTATATACACGCTACTACTAGTACCTACATTCGCTACAGACCTGTTATATCAGGTATATAGAAAAGTGAGAGAAAAAAATGGGCAATAAAAACCTAAGCCTACTTACCTTAGATGACAAGACTGAAAATATCCGTAAAAATCTCCGATTGCCACCGGAAAATCGCTAACGAATATGCAGGAACACAGGCACCAGGACTATATTACACCCGAACAAGCACTCGGGATACGCCCGCACGCAAGCAGGCCGGCCGCCGAGTCGGTTGTTTGAATTTTTTACGACAAAATTTTTTACGATAAAATTTCATCAAAAATTATTTTGTAGCAACTTAACGCATTGCTTTTCAAATTAATTTGGTCGAAATTAGGAAAATGTTATATTTAGACAAAGGTAGAGTTGATATAGTAAACAAATGCTTAATTTCCACATATAATATGAAGACAGCGGTAAAGAACGATCTAAGTCACATTACCTAACGAGTTATGCGTTTTAACTACGAACAATCAAATTATCAAACATTCTACAACCATTAGTAACTAATTACCTTCCGAAACGCGCTTAATTTTAAATGTGAACTTATGTAACGCAACTGAAATCAATTAATTTGAAAGTCAAGACATTTGTTTCAGGTCATCATATTATCATGAATTAATGTTTTGAAAACTTTTTTTTCAATTTGATATTGGTAATTTTTAATTTACAATTGAAAGTTTAATTTGACAAAACGACATCAGCATATTTATAAAATTAACATTGAAACTATTTGAAGTAGAAATTGCCCATTTTTTATCTTTAGCAGAAATCTCCACTACTTATTTTTTTCAATATAACTTTATTATTATAGTTAGTATTAAATAACGTAGAAGCATTAATAAAATTTGTTGGAAAACAATTACTTTAGAGAAAGAAATAAGTTGAGTAAAATTGAGTAGAAGTAATATAAGCTGTGAGGAATTAAAAATCTGATTTAACTGATTGTGAGTTTGACACCTTAAATTAATGCAACCTGACGTCAAACGACTAGTAGTATACTCACTCAACGTATAAATGCGTTGTTGTTTAAAAACCTTACAAAAACACAAAGAAATAGAACCAAACGCAAGTAAACCTCTAACACATATAAATTAAGACCATCTCACTTAACTCTTAATTATTATCGACAGTCAAACTGTTGGTTCGGTGTCTTTGTATCTCCTGCCGTGTGTCTGTCGTACAATTAATGTAAATAATAATTGTGTTTTTACGATTGCAATGAATTTCACTCTATGCCAGTAAATAATTTCAACATAAAGCATAATAAAATCTAAAATTACAATTATAAATAAAGAAAATAAAATGATATAAAATTTTGCGTAAAAACATTCAAAACATTTCAAACAATCCAATATAAACTAATAAGAACAACGTGATGGATTCAATCTTGCGTACAAATTCCAAATTTCGGCGGCGTTATACAAAATTGCGCAAATTTTTAAGCAGGTAAATAAAAACAAAAAAATGACATTAGGACATTAATTGCCATTAAAGCAACAACCGGGCGGTTTTGTAAGAAGTAATCCACAAAGAATTGGTGTGCTTGCAGAAAAAGATGAGCTTATGTGCATAACCTATACCTAAACTAGCACCCAAAATCCTGTCAATCAACTAATCTACTCATGATGCAAATGTCGACTAGTATTCAAATCAAATCCCCTGCCCTAAAATTAGCATTTCAAATGAAATAACAACAAATAACAACTTTCGTCAGGCGTATTGACTCGGGTTTTATATCACGGTCAATGTCGACTTGTGTCTACGCAAAGAGTTACTCAACTCAACGCACTCGACTTAAAATCAACATCACTCACGCGCACATTGCGCGCACACCGCAGACCAAGCGCAAATCACTAATGCGTACCAGTGCAAATAGCGAATGTGAAACAAAATGTAATTGAACGCTAATTCACGTTTGATGTACTTAACGCCACTGTACTTAAAGAAATTAAAGTTCAGGTAAACTCAACATTCACAAACAATGCGTAAATATTCGCGCGGCGGTTGCAAGCCGCTATTACAAAGCCAGCTTAATTTTGACACGTTGTCAACATTACAACACAAATCTTTTAAAGTAATGTAACTTTAAAATGGCTGGTTGCTGTGCAGCGTCTCTTGTTTTTCACGCAATTGAAAATTTGTTGTTTACTTGTTGAGGAAACAAAATGAGAACAAAAGAGTCTCATATCAGCCACCGGCAAGGCAAGATGCTTCTTCGGCCTGCAGCTGACAATGTAAATCAACAAAACAAAGTATGAGGCCTTGGAACAAATTAATTTTAAAGTGGTGCCCAAGTAAATGTTTAGTGTTATACGTTAATTACCCGTTCATCCTTTACGCTGCGGTCCTCCACGGTGCTACCGGGGGCCGCAAATGCGGTACGCTGCACGTTTTGGCGAATTTGGCAGCCAAAGTGACGGTTGTAATTTTTCATGTTACAGTAGCTTTCTTTTTGCAACGCGTAACCGTCAAACAAAGTTTTGTCTCTAATTGCGTATCGTTTTTATTTCTCGGCGTCATAAACCTTAAGTAGGCAACTTTAACCAAGTCTTTCATTTATGCTGATATTTGCTGAGTTTTATGGTAAGACAATAAAGTTACAATTTGTAAATGCAAATGAAGTAACAAAGGAAAATAAATTAAGTTTGATTGCTAGCTAAACCTGGCAATAAAAGCGACGCCAATTTACAAAACAGTCCGTGACATACAAAGTGCGTGGAATCACTTGGACTTCTTGACGTGGCTTGGAATACCGCTCCAAAGACAGCTGACATTGCTCGTTACACAGCAGGAATTACATACAAATAAAAGTATCAAGATATTAATAGTAACTTAATTGATAATAATTTTTAATGCATTGAAAAGAATGACAAGAATTTTTGAATTTGGAGAAAACTTAGAAGTAATGTTGACTCAAGTAATTCTAAAGTTTCCTTTCAATATCTGGTTAAATCTAGCATTGAATTAAAGTTACTACAAAAATTTTACGTATAAATATTCAGTAAAAATTAACCTCCAGACATAAATAATTACGCAATTAATTCACCCCCTGACCACAATTATCTGAAATAATAGTGGTAATGTAAAATCTGTGCCAATGGCAATGCCATTAAACAACAAAAAATTTTCTGTTGAAAAAGCACATTTACATTGTATTGATTCTTATTTATTTTTTTGTTCTTAATAGCAAGATACCTGAGTAACAATGAGCATCATAATGTCTTTGTATGTATACCTTTGGGTATCAATAAATAAACAATTTTTGAGGATGTTGTCAACTAATAACCATCCAACTAACAAAGAAATATAGATAGAAATGTTTATGGATAAAAAAACACGTTCTTTTTTAGTAAAATTTGATGATTAGGCACAAAATGTTATTGACTTGATGTAATGACTTAAAGAACACACAAGAACATTGGTTTAACACAAGTAATAATCAAATGACGTTAAAATTCTAGATGCGGCCGTACGTAATACTCCTCCTCCTCTGCGCATGGATATTCAAATGGTCGTCGCAACAAGGCCTTCTTGAAGGAATGGTAAACTTGTTATTCAATGAACTATTTCAGTATGCCCAAGGCGCACGTAATCTAAACCAGCTGCGCCCCTCGTATGACTTTATTGTCGTCGGAACGGGCACAGCCGGGTGTGCGGTAGCGAACCGACTGAGCGAAAACTCGGAATGGAACGTGCTTTTTATTGAAGCGGGTGAGTTGCAGAATCTTGACGACGCGCACAAGTGCTGACAACCACCTTTCAGGAGGCCAAGAAAACTACTTTATGGACATCCCTCTGGCGGCAAACTACCTGCAGTTTACCTGGGCGAACTGGAAGTACAAGACGATGCCCAGCCAGAAGTACTGCATGGGGATGGACAACAACCAGTGCAATTGGCCGCGCGGCAAAGTAATGGGAGGCTCGTCGGTGATCAACTACATGATGTTCACGCGCGGCAACCGGCGCGACTTTGACCGCTGGGCCGAGCTGGGCAACGTCGGCTGGTCCTATCGCGACGTCCTACCATACTTCATTAAGACGGAGAACTTCTCCATCGACACCGACTACGATCCGCGCTACCACGGACGGCACGGTTACCTCTCGGTGACTTACCCGCAGTACCGCACAAAATTGGCCGAGGCGATTGTTGCGGCCAACATGCAAATGGGCCTGCCTTTTGTTGACTACAACGGCAAGACGATTGGCGTGTCGTACCTCCAAAGCACGCTGCGCGACGGTCTGCGGCACTCCAGCAACAAGGCGTACGTGCTGCCCTTTGGCGAACGCAAGAACCTACACGTGGCAAGCGGCACCATGGTTAAGCAAATCTTAATTAATCGCAAAACGCGTCAAACCCACGGTGTGGAGATTGTGCGACAGGGCAAGATTTCAACAATTAAGGCAACCAAAGAGGTCATCGTGTCGGGCGGCGCGATCAACTCGCCGCAGCTACTGATGCTATCCCGCATAGGACCCAGGAAGCACCTGACGTCGCTAAACATTCCGGTCGTGCGTAACCTGAAAGTCGGTTACAACCTGATGGACCACATCGCTCTCGGCGGCCTGACGTTCACTATGGACGCGCCGTACGCGCTCACGCTGGACGAAGCGCTCAAGCGCGAAAACTTGCAGAACTATTTCAACTACCACACCGGCCCTCTCACCGTGCCGGGCGCAAGACCCTACAAACCCAGACGGCTATCCTGACATAGAACTGATTTACAACGCTGGCTCAATCGTCTCCGAGCCGCTGCTGCGTAAAGACTTTGGCATCCGTGACGAAATCTACAACAAGGCGTACGGACAGATCGGTGGCAAGTACTCGTTTATGATCTTGCCTACAATACTGCGGCCCAAATCGCGCGGTCGCCTCCTACTTGCCACCAGCTCGCACATGGACAAACCGCTGCTCTTTCCAAACTACTATTCTGCGAGAGACGACATGCGTACGATGATCGGCGGCGTGCGTCTGGCAATCAACGTGACGCGCTAGAAAGCACTGACCGACTTGGGTGCTAAGTTGTACCACGTCCCTTTAGAAGGTTGCAAAAACCACGCCTCAGACTCTGACGATTACTACGTTTGCATGGCCAGGCACTTTACCTATACCATCTACCATCCAACTGGTACGTGCAAGATGGGCCCGGCCAGTGACAAACGCGCTGTTGTGGACCCGCGACTGCGAGTGCACGGCGTCAAAGATCTGCGTGTGATCGACGCGTCTATCATGCCGGAGATTACCGCCGGCCACACAAACGCGCCGACGTACATGATTGCTGAAAAGGGGGCGGACTTAATCAAAGAAGATTGGGGCTTCCGACAGCAATAAACGAGCGATAGAATCTTGTGAAATAGACACAAAACAAGGTGTGTTATTAGAATTGAGCAATTGATTAGTTTTAACTTATTTTTATTAATTTACATTTAGTCAATTCGGTTGATTCTATTTTTAAGAAGCATCACGTCAATCAGTATAAAAATATATAGGGTTGTGAATCAAAAACAACTTACAATTATAGTATTACTTAACACCAATTATATACTTATTTAAAATTGTAATAAATACTGACTGTTAATAATAAAATGTGTTGAATAAAATTAAATTGAACGTCCACTTCTTGCAACACCTGCCATAACCAAAATTTGTCAGGCAAATCTATTTCCAACTCATCATAAGGAAACGCTTATAAATTTTTGATAGTATCAGGCAAATTTTGTTTATTGTTGTCAAGTTGTAGTTATAATTTGACAGGGTAGTAAATATAAGTGATAAATGAAATAACATAAAATATACATAATGGCGAGTTTATTGTAGGATACTAACTGCAAAAATACTGAAGAAGTTGAAGAATTTTTAGTCGTATCTTTCATCTAAGTCTTTCATAAGAATACATGTAATTTAAGTCATACAGAAACCAAATTTTGTAGGTACAAACTGCAAATCCCAAAATATCTTGGTTGTTAAAGGATGTTTTGAATAATGCAGTAGACGCAAAACATTCTTTATTTGCAGATAATTCTCGATCATGATAACTTGAAGTGTATAAGTAAACATCACACTTTATTACACGTAAAAAAAACAATGTAAAGAATGCCAACGTTTACGCACTCTAAACCAGTTTAAATAGACAAAACGTTTAAAAAGGAATTAAAAATCATTTTTATTACATTACATGTCTGTAACTTATCAACTTGTAATAATTGTCAAAACAATTCCAAATTTATTCAGAGATACAATAATCTCGTCGCGTCGAGGTGCACAACGTCATCAACGTCAAGGGAATGTTCAGCCACAGCGACAGCTACTTCCGCCGCACCGTGCACTACGAGGCCGACGACAAGGCGTTTGTCGCTCAGCAGGCCAATGGCACCAAGCTGAAATACACCGTGCAGTCGGTGAAAGTAAATAATAATTTTAAACATTTTTTTAAATGAAATCAATTTAAATGAAATACGCCATTATATGGCGGAAACTTGGTTTAGGTGAATATTTTATTTTGTGAGATATTTAATGACAAAATAAAATTGATAATAATTGGTTGAGTATGAACGCTTCTAACAACGCCCTAAACGTATTATAGTTTGCACCAGGCAAATTAAAGGTGAGTTAACATTCGGCGTTGTGTTCCATTTTGTCGACTGAAAAGCAACTAAATTTTAACCGCCAAAAACCAAAACAATAAATTTAAGTTGTTTTATCTTATTTTTAACTAGAACAGCTTTTAATTGTTATGCAATTTTTACCTAGCCAAACAAGCAATTCCTATCCAAAACCAAAATACGCTTAAGTAATTTAAGTTATAAAGTGCTGAACGTAAAAATAACCTTGAGAAAGTGCAACCAATGCACGGCGTGCAATAATGGCTAACAGCGCGAGCAAAATTCAAACTGCCCAAAGTCGCACAGAGTAGCAGGACTTGTATGCGGCAAAACTAAGAACGTTTAAATTTTTGTGATTAAAAATATATTTTTTTTGATACAAGCTATTAAATAAATTAAATAAATCTTCTATCATTTAATATTAATTTTATACTTCAAACTTATTTAGAAAACGGCAAGACATATATCAGAAAAATGTGTTTAAGGATATACATTTGAGTAAAACGGATTATTAGTTGGAACTAACAATAAATAACAATTTAATATACAAAAACATGTTAAAATTATCAATGGTCAATTAGTAAATATAAATTTTATAAAAAATTGTCAAATAGACAGCAGTCAGTCTGTAAAAGACACAAAATGTATACCTATAAAATTAAAAAATTTAAAAATATATTATTAAAATCGTTATCAATTTTTGTGGAATCATCTAGCTCAGTAAAACAAAATTGATAAAGATATGGATTTGAACAACAAAGTAGCCTATGAAATAAATCAGTGTTTGTATTGATGTTATTCTGGTGTGGTGAAGGAGGTATTTATGATAATTTTGCGTTATATGATTGGTAGAAGTTGTCAGCCTATGGTTGAGCACGTGGTCATCAACGCCTAGCCTGGATGAACGACATGAATATGCTGCCCAAGCAGCAGATATCCAACCGCCGTTGTGTAGACGCAACATCAGCACGACGCTGATTTAGTACACAGATTCCGAGTACGCACGACCAATGAACGTATGGAACGCGCGTGAGGTGCTTAGCAAGCAATAGGGTTTGGTAGTTAGGGGCGACAGAAAGGTAGAAAGCAAGGTTACGAAAAAAGCTCAACGCAAAAAGAAAACACATTTGTTTTTGTTCAGATTTAGGTTGCGGACAAGTCCTCAGTGTCCAAAGGCGGCTTTTCTGGCAATCGGCTTACCGCAGTTCCTGTCGGCCCGCCCGAACGCAGCCCGGCTGTTTCTTTCTGTTTTGACGGAGACACCCAAGTAACCAGTGATCACGGCCATGTACCTATAAGTCTGCGCCTATTTTGTAAAAATAACAAACGATGTCGGACATGATAGAACTTGGCTTTGATCTATAACCGGTTGAATCGCGGTCACTACAAACGTGTCCCCCTTTATCATTGCAGAAAATCCGACCCGCGACCATAAGTAGAAGATAATCCTATCCTTACAATTTCACAGGTTTAGTAGGTATCAACAAAATGCATTCATACCACAATATATAACATTTATGTTTATCAAAGAGCTAGTTTCAAAAAATTTTAAGAGTAATAATGGATTGTAACATTGGTACTATCTGGCTAGTGCAAATGCACCGATCTTATGCATTACGCAACTGTTCCGTCTAGATAAAAGTGTGAAAGATCACACTTTTATATTAATGGTACTAATAATGAATTAAAAAATGTCTTTTTATTATCTGAAGCAATCTATGGTTAATATCAATCTTATGCATACGATGTTTGGACAATTATAGTATCAATAACTGGACAATTGAATATCGCGGAAATATAACGAATCTCTTGCTGATTAGTAAGGCGTTGTGTGTGTGCATATCAAGCAAGAACAGAAGAAAATTATTTGTAACAATGGTGAGAATAAACGCCCAAGCATTTTATAACTTTGTGCTTCGTTTTATTAGTGTCCATTACACTATATATACAGTCTTAGTCGATGGAAATTTAAGAAAACGCAAAAAAAAGAGAAGAGGCAATCTTTCGTTAGTTATCATTCCAAAAGGTTACAAAGTGGACGTAAATTGAAATTTTATCTAACTTACTTATAGAAATATGTTACAATCTAGTTTTTAAGCAGTAAGGGATAGTTTGGCCATAACATAGTTTTTAAGTCTATTGTATCAATCTATGACTCTAGCTCTTGGGTGGTAATAGATAGATTGGCCATAACAGCGGCATGGTTGCGATCATGCCAGGCAAAGTTAGCGTTCACACAAATTCCAAAAATTTTAGAATATATAAAATAATATATCTAGAATAATATCACGGAGCGTAGTAGCCCAACTCGTACGGTCGCTGCGTACGACGCAAGGGAACCTGGGTTCGATTCCCAGAGTCTTGAAAAATCACTACTCGCTCCGGCAGTCATACTAACAACTTTGACTGT
>JAODGE020015619.1:0-11333 GCA_027574965.2 Ecitophya simulans | reverse complement strand
ATATATTTTAAAGAAGATTTTATAAGTAATGAAGTAGGAGAGTTGTTAATTAAGGCTCTAGAGAGCCATGACAAAAAACTGAGTGGTAATTTGTCTGTGGTTTAACACTATATTAAGGGAAAACAACTACAATCTTGGGAACAATGATAAGATATGGGATAAGATGCCACGTGGGGAGGTGTCAAGCACCGAGGTTAGAAGCAACAATCGCAAAATTTTTAAATCTAACCTTGGTGTCTATTCTCTATAACAAAAATAGGAGTTAATTTTATGACTACTGATGTTAAAGATCAACAACAAAATAATTCAACAAATGAAAAAATGAATAATATTACTAATATTGCTGGACAAATACTTAAAAATGTTTTGCAGAACAATAATATAACCCATATGGATTTTATCGGAGAGCATATAGGCTTAGAAGGAATTAAGATACTTGGCAAAGTTTTGGAAGATAATAAGCTTATAACCGAAATAAATCTTTACGACAACGATATTGACCTTGAAGCACTAACTATACTCGTCGAAATGTTAGAGAATAATCATAGTTTGATTAATATAAACCTTGGACATAACAATATTGGTGTTCAGGAACTAATCATACTAGCATCATTTCTAGAAAATAATGAAACTATAAAGCAAATAAATCTTAGTATCAATGATATTGATGATCAGGGAGCGGAGATACTAGCAGGACTTCTAACAAATAATAAAATTATAAAGCAAATAAACCTGTGTGGCAATAATATTAGTGATCAAGGAGCAATCATGCTAGCAAGAGTTCTAAAAAATAATAGTGCTATAAAGCAAATAAATCTTAATGTTAATAATATTGGTGATTTTGGGATTGTCCAGCTTGTTAAAGCTTTGGAAACTAATAGCACCATCAATCAAATACATCTTAGCTATAACAATATTACTAATAATGGGGCTATAGCACTGATGAAAATTCTAGAATCTAATAACATTAGAAGTAAAATAATAATAGATTTCACAGATTTTGAAAATAAAGATATTAGTTATCAAGTAGAAGAATTGTTAATTGAGACTCTAGAAAGCCACAACAAAAAATTGGAGGTGTAATTTAAAAAATATTCATCTTTTTTAAATGAGCAAATATATTGATGGGGTTAAAAAAGTATCTATTATACCAAAAAATACCATATTTTGCTTGTAACAATATCACGGTACTCAAATAAAAGCTTAAATGTTATATAAAATAGTTCTTGTATGTAGATGAAATTGCAAAATTCTTTTTGCAATATCTATGCAGATTGTAGTAATCTGCATTATAGATATCCACATTATAAATATATGAAAACTGTTTTACCTGAACGCTCCCTGATCATTCAAGAAAGACTCGATAATATTGTCAAAGAAATTCTACATGTGTCAGAAAAAAAGGTTGCGATGATTATTTTATTTGGCTCGTATGCCAGAGGCGATTGGGTGCAAGATGAGTATAAAAAAGATCACATTACCTACAGCTATCAAAGTGATCTAGATATTATGTTAGTCATGAAGAAAGGTAAATATACAGGTTTTGCCGGGTTATCAATAGAAGATAAAATAGAAAAAAGGTTGGAGAGAAAATCATTAAGAAGTCCTTTTGAGCTATGGGTAACTTTGGTGATTGAATCAATCAAGACGGTAAATAGTCAGTTGGAAAAGGGTCATTATTTCTTTTCTGATATTAAAAAAGATGGAATTCTTTTATATGATAGCGGTGAATTTCAGTTGGCGGAAGCTAAAAACTTACCCTGGAAAGAAAGGAGACAAATAGCTAAAGAAGATTATGAGTATTGGTTTACAAAAGGAGCAGAGTTTTTTTTAGAATGTGAATATCCTTTAGAAAGAGGTAATTATCCATTTTCAGCCTTTTTGCTTCATCAAGCTACCGAAAGTTTTTATAATGCTATCCTGTTAGTTTTTTCCGGTTATAAGCCAAAGTTACACGACATCAGAAAGTTAGGGAGTATATCTGGAAATTACAATGAAAAATTATGGCAGATATTTCCGCATTCTAGCGTTGAGCAAAGGCAATGTTTTAGATTACTTGAGCAAGCTTATGTTGAAGCTCGCTATAACAAAGATTATAGAATAACTAAAGAACAGTTACTTTACCTTATTGATAGGGTGGAACAATTAAAAATAGTGACCGAAAAAATTTGCTTGGAGAGAATTAATAAAGAGATAATTTAACTAAATTTTTAATAAAAAGTGAGTCAATCATTTTATTTTGTATGTGTGCCAAGATAAGATGCATTAGTTTTACAACTGCTTACTTTAAAATAATGGAGAAGTATTTTATGGAAGATATTGAAAATTGGCAGGCAAAGTTTGAGTGTTGTGAATATTCTGCTAAGTTACTAGGTAAACTCTCTCTGCTAAATAAAAAAGTACCTCATCCAGTAGATATCAACGAAATTACCAAAGCTATCTATTACGCTAAGAAATATCATGGTAGTCAGATGCGGCAGTCTGGTGAACCATATTACTCTCATCCAATAGAAGTAGCTTACATGGTTGCTCAGTATACAGCCCAAGAAATTCCCATATTGTTTAAGACTGAGATGATCGTTACCAGTTTACTACATGATACTATTGAGGATACAACGCTTACCGAAAACATGATTACTCGAATTTTTGGCAGTGACGTTGCTAGCCAAGTGGAAGCTCTAACAAGAATCAAGCCTTATGGTAAGATTAGTGCAAAAGAGACTTTGGATTTATTGTATCAACAGAGAAGATTTGACGTGATATTGATTAAATTATTTGATCGGATTCATAACCTACAAACGCTAGGAGCTAAATCACCAGAAAAGGCAATGAAGATTATCAAGGAGACTATGGAACATTTTATAACTCTTTGTGTATATTTAGAAATACCAACAGCCGAACGACAATTAATCAAGCTATGTTACCAAAATATATCTATTATCCCACTGGTTTTAGGTTATGAAATTTCTTGTGTGGATAATTTTTAGTGGCTTTTGCTAGATTTTCAAAATGAGATACCCCGTAAGCGAAGCCGATAATTGTTGGAATCATAATAAGCCATAATCCCATATTACCAAAATGCTCAACAAGGTAGACAAAACCAAACAAGCTAATAACATACATCACTGCGTGAGATACAGCAAATATCGTGCTAGCATAGGTAAAACGTTTAAATATAGGAAAGCTTTTTAAACAAATGGGAGTAGCAGGACTTAAGCATTTCTTCCATAAAACTATAATGAATTGAATCAGAAATAACTGGTAAGGAGAGTTAAGATTATTCAATAAATACGGAAAAGATATAATAAAAATAGAACATACTAACAGTGTAATTTTTATGATTAATAATGGAGATAGTTTTAAACTTAAATAACATAATGTTAATATGGTTAACAGCTCCATTAGACAGACAATAGAATTATGGTAAATAACTTCGGACAGCGTATAGTTGAAATTAGTTTTTAAAATATTACCACAATATATATAAACAAAATAAAAACATACTGGTGCCGTACATTGTAATAAAAAGAAAGCTATTACAGTTTTTTTATTAACTTTCTCTTGCCAAATAGAATCATCTTGTAAAAGATTTACATCAGTATTAGTTTTTTCAAAAACTTTTTTTATTCGATGTTTAGCGTCGGCAAATTCTGGGGCTTCTCTCAGTTTGTTTCTCGCAGCAGAACCAATCAGGGCAACTGCTGCACCTATCCAAAATGCTATACGCCAGTTTAAAATATCAGAAGTAACAAGTGAGGCAATCGCTAAAGCACTTAATGTCCCTAGGGTAGCAAAAGCACTTATCAACCCAACACTTGCATATTGTATTGGTGGTTGAAGCATTTCCGTTAAATAGAGTTCTGCCCCTACTATTTCACCCATAGAAGAAATACCTTGAATAACACGGCAGATGGTTATTACCAAAACCGCTATGTCTCCTATCTGTTCGTAAGTGGGCAGATTAGCCATAACAACACAAGAAAACGACATCATAAAAGTTGTGATGATAACTGTTGACTTACGCCCTATATTATCACCTAACCAACCAAATATTAAGGCTCCAATAGGTCGAAAAACAAATGTAGAACAAAAGGCAAAAGCCATCATTAAAGAGTTTGTATGAAGAGCCGTAGGGTCACAAAATAATTCATTAAGAAACCCTGCCATATGAACATAAATCATCAAATCAAAATATTCAAGGAAGGTTCCTATTGACAGTAACCCGATAGCTTCTTTTTGTTCTTTGTTTAAACTTCTTTGTTCTTGAGGGTACCCTATCATTTTTTTATCATAAATAGACCTATTATTAATGATAGCAAAAAAAAATAATATTAAAAGTAAAACCAATAGTTTTCTATTGTAAAGTTAATAATTTCTAGTTGTAGTAATATCACTACAACTAACTTTCAATAAAGCCTAAACAATCTGGGGGAAATCTCTTTGACATATTCACTATATATTTCAGGGTAATCACCTTTGAATTTTGGTAGGTCAAATGTTCTGCGGGGGGCGTTCTTCCATGAGACAAGAATATGATCACCCATTTTTAGGTAAATATGGAATTGCATATAGTTCATCACTTCTAGCTTTAGGCTATCTTCCTTGCAGAGTAGATGTTGTTGCATCTCTTCCAACTGATGCAGTTCTTTCACTTTTTCAGCTATTGACTCATTTGCTTCAATGATATTTCGGCTATCAACATTATTACTAGAAATAGCGTAATGTTTTCTTGCCTGCTCAACAGTTTGCGGCATAGTTTGTGGTATCACCTCAGGAGCAAGGGAATCCTGTTGTATAGTATCATTTACCATAACTTCTTGAGGTTTGTTCTTCTTTTTGCTTAAACTAACAATATTTGGATTTTGATATTGTTCTTGATTTTTTTCTATTTTTATCCTTGCGGCTTTCATTTCTTCATCCTCGTTGCATGATGCTTGTTTATAAAATAGATTCTCATATAACTAGATATGACAGAGGAAGTTTTAGGAAAAATTAAGCGAAAAACCGCAGCATACTAAAGCGTATGTGAGGATTTTGAGCTTAATTTTGACGACAAAATTACCTGTCATATCTAGTTATGTAAAAATACTGCTCTCTCTAATAATCGTCTTTTTACCAACCCCTTAAGCTTAATACCGCGGGCATAAACCCACTTAGGGAATTCATCGGCAGCTGATAAATATTCACCTCTGAGCAGTTTTTGTCGTAAACTGGAAGCTTGGAAAGCACCAGCCCCGCAGTTGAAAACAAATGATATCAAGGCTCCCTCTTGGGAGTAGTTTAATGGTACACGGCAATGTCGATAAATGGCGTATTTAGCTTGTTCCATATCCTGCTCTAGCAAGTAGTTAGCGTGTTCTTGCGATATACCATTAGACATTTGTTGTTGTTCGTATTCTTTTATCACATGCCCCCAACCTATAGTTTTTAAACCAGCTGGGCAGTAATAAGGTTGCAATCTTAGTCCTTCAAAGCTCTTAATTATATATTCTGCTTTACTGTTGCTATCAATATTTGTAGCCATTAACTTTACCATTGCCGCTGCCATTGACATAGGTGTAACCACTGCCATTACCATAGAGATAACCTTTATTGTTATCGTAATTATTAACTCGGTATCTGCCAAAAGCCCGATGACCAAACCAAAAGCCAATAACTGCACAAAATATACCTTGATCCTCACTGCTCCATATGGTGTCAACTGATGCACCAAATTTTATGAATAGGGTTAATTTTAATGCTACATAGAGCAGAAAAAATATATAAGTGATCATTGGTCTAACAGTGGTAGACAAAAAATCCACCCAATTATTATTGCTGTTCTTGGCTATTTGCATGCTAGCATATTGATACAAATATTTACTCTCATCATTATCAGCCTTAATTTGGATTTCCTCAAGCCTAGCACTATGACCAGTTTTTAAAGCTTTTAATTGCAAATCGATTAATTTCAGCTCATGTTCTTTATCCTTCTTATCCTTAAGGAAATGCAAGATTTCTGGTAGAAAACTACTGAAAACCCTATAAAGGCACTTAATATCGCTATCATATCAATCTCTAAAAGTTATTAAATATTGGATTTATTAGGGTTAAACAACATCAACATACCCACAAATATTACCACCAATAGTTAGTTTCTTATTAATAAGATCAAGAGTAACATTACCGGCAACATTGTTAATGTTGGCATGATTCACCCAACCTTCTGCTGTTATCGTAGAACCACTAAGAGTCATGCCTGTAGATATGCTACCACCAGCACCATTAGATAGAGTGCTTATTGGTAGCACTAAAGTCCAATTTTGCTCCTTAACAGCTTGCACTCGAATTTGTAGCTTATTTTGTAAATCTTCTATTTGTTTTTCCAAATCATCTATTTTTTTAATTAAGCCTTCTGTTTCATCTTCTGCCGCAATATCTGATAGGTGCAAACTAGCTAGTGAAGTTAGGCTTTGGCTTAAGTCTTTACTACTTTCAAGGCTGAGGTTATTTAGGTTTTCATAATCCTTAACATAGATAATATATTTTAGTTCTCTAACATTGTTAGGAATCCGGTTTATCAGATTTTTCAGATTATCTCTACCAACTTGACTACCTAAGTTCCAAGGTAAGACGATATAATTACCTTCATCCTCAGAGGTCACAGATATTTTAGTGAAAGGATGTTGAGAGCCAAGATAAAAGCTGAGTAGAGCTTTAGAAAATGCTATAATTTCAGTACCGTTGACAGTTGTTATGTGCAACTCTGCTTTATCCACCTGGTTAGGTATAAAAATCTTATCGCCCAAATGAAATTTAGCGATATCCGGTAAATGATCACTACCACTCGCATAAACATTTCTCATGATTTTTTTAAGATTTTCGATATCTTTTAATTTGTTAAATTTGACAACAATTTTTCTCATATAATCCCCCGTACTATCTGTATTTCAAGGGAATTATTATACCATAAAAAATCACAATTTGCATCATATTTTGTGATATTTTTACATCGTATTTTTAGTATATTTTAAGATTATAAGCTAATATTAACTTGGTTATATTCGCCCCCCTAGTTTTTCCATTAACCAAACACTAACAGTTAAAAAAGTAATGCTAAAAAATCACAACTCTTACTAAAAAAATACTGATAAGTAGTTTTTTAGTTGTTTGATAAATTATTATTATTTAATCTTTTAGATCATGTTGAATGGCTATAGCCCATTGCCTTAATAGGGTACGATGCGTATCTAATAAGGGGTGTAATAGGTGACTATAACCTCTATTCCACCTGAGATTATGACGTAATTGATAAATTTCAACCTAAACATCAAAGAGAGGAAAAAATGCCATTAGAACAATATATTATACAACAAATAAGAAATAACTCTATTACTACTCTTAGCCTTTATAATAACCAAATAGGAGATGCTGGAGTGAAGTATCTAGCAGAAGCCTTAAAGGATAATCACTCTATTACTTATCTTGACCTTGGTAATAACCAGATAGGAGATGCTGGAGCGAAAGATTTAGCAGAAACCTTAAAGGATAATCACTCTATTACTACTCTTAGTCTTTATAATAACCAGATAGGAACTGCTGGAGTGAAGTATCTAGCAGAAGCCTTAAAGATTAATAAATCTATTACTACTCTTAACTTTTATGGTAACCAGATAGGAGATGCTGGAGCGAAGGAGTTAGCAGAAGCCTTAAAGGAGAATAACTCTATTACTACTCTTTATCTTGGTCCTCATAACCAGATAGGAGATGCTGAAGCACAGGCTCTAGCAGAAGCCTTAAAGATTAATAAATCTATTACTACTCTTTATCTTGATCATAACCAGATAGGAGATGCTGGAGCACAGGCTCTAGCAGAAGCCTTAAAGATTAATAAATCTATTACTACTCTTTATCTTAATCATAACCAGATAGGAGCTACTGGAGCACGTACACTATTAGAAGCTGTAAAGATTAATAACTCTATTATTACTCTTGATCTTGCTGGTAACCAGATAGGAAATGATATAGCTAATGATTTAGCCACATCTTTAAAGATTAATCAATCTATTACTACCTTAGTAAGAAATCTCAAAGTAGCTGAAGAAAAACTCGAATCAATAGTTAAAGCAAAGCAGGCTAAATGTGAGGCTAAAGATGCCAAAAAAGAGGCTGAGAGACTAGAGCAAGAGGCAAAGCTCAAAGAGCAAGAGGAGGCTAAGGCAGCAAAAGAAGCAGCTAGATTAAAAGCTCTAGAAGAAGCAAAAGTGAAAGAATATATACCAGATATACCGGTTGTCAAATTATTTGAGGTAGCAGATGAGGATAATCAGTTTGGTAATGATAATCAGGCTACTATTAAGGAAATATCAAAACTAATCCGAGATGGTAACGACCGCCTGCAGGAACATGGCAAGCAAGGGATATTGCTACTTGGTAATACCGGGGCTGGCAAAAGTACACTCGCTCATTTGTTTAGTAGCAGAAAACTACAAGCGATTATGGATGATGAAACTGGTGAAATGGTTATTGATGCGATGCAGCCGCTTGCTGATATTGTCATTGGTCATAAACTGGCTTCTGAGACTAAGATTCCTAATAAATGTCTTGCTAAAGAGCTAATAATTTGGGACTGCCCTGGCTTTAATGATACTAATCCTATCCAGGAAATTGCTAACAGCTTCTATATTAAAAGGCTCTTTGAGACTACAGAGCAACTAAAATTTGTGTTGGTGGTACCTGAATTAGTTTTAAATAGTGCTAATGAAAAAGGCAGTGCTTTCCTTGCAACCTTATCTAATTTTATAAAAAGTTTTAAGGATATTTACTCTATAGAGGGTAGCATATCTTTAATAGTTACTCATGTACCACCACACAAAAATATTCAACGTATCAACACATCTATAGAAAAAATATTAAAAGATAACCAAGGAGCAACAGATGAAC
This sequence comes from Ecitophya simulans, assembly GCA_027574965.2. NCBI lineage: Eukaryota > Metazoa > Arthropoda > Insecta > Coleoptera > Staphylinidae > Ecitophya > Ecitophya simulans. The sequence continues at coordinate 2,411 of JAODGE020015619.1, read as the reverse complement.
ACAAAAAGCTGATTAATAAGCTCAAATCAATACATCTATTCTATAAACCAACTGAAGAAGGTGAGTTAACTGTACCTGACTTACTTGCAGCAATAGACGAATCATCCCAATATTCTGACGCTAAAGGTGATATGGTCAACATAGCTATTTCGCAGAAAGCTAAGGACTGCTCATCGCATCTGTTAAATACTGCGAGTAATAATTTTAATCAACTATTAGAGGTGATAGTTAAAGCTATTGCTGATGCCACTAACTGCTTAAATGTTAATTCACTCAATGTATTTTCCGAAAATTATACCCTTATCCAAGATTGGGTACCCTCACCAAGTTGTTACAATAAACTGAAAAAACATAGTGAAGGTGAATATTTTCTTAAGCTGGAGTTATTATCAAGATTGCAAGAAGTACTTAACTGTGATCAAAAGTCTAGCATACCAGAGACCATAGCAATCTTTAAGCAAGCAGTGGATATTTTTGCTGAATATGCTGAGTCTGATAATTCTCAGCATCAGATACAAGGTTATAGTTATTGCTTACAGCAGCAATATGAATATGTGAAATTCTTCGCTAATGTCTGTGGAACTAAATTACCTGATCATGTAAAGATTGCAGAGTTAATAACAGCTTGCCATGCTAAAGTAACAGAAAACCTTGAGTACCAAGTTAGTAGTTTGAAGATTGATGAGAATCAATCTGACCGAGAGTATTATACTAAAGCTATCGAATATCTGGAAAATTACAAAGACTCTCCTGCTTGCAAGACTCTTAAGGCTATAGCCTATAGCTGTAAGGCTAGTATCTCTAAGCAGACCGGTGCCAAGGAATCCCCATTGGTTTACTATGTAAAAGCTATAGAGGCGGATAGCCATCTACCAAAAATATATGAAAAACTAGGACTGCTATTTTTTAACAATGGTAAATATGCTAAGGCGATTGATTGCTATAAAGTAGTTAATAATGAATTGAGGATAGAAGAATGTTTTGAAGCATGGCTAAAACAAGATCAAGACAATCCTGATATAAAGCTAAAACAGGCTGAGTATTTTGAGTCTGTAGGATTATTTGAGCAAGCCAAAAGATGTTATCAGCATGCATTCAGCCTAAGTCAGGATGATAATTTTAAGGCCGCGGCTTACAAGAAAATTGCCAACATTATGGTTAATGCCGCTGCTCAAGGGCAAGATTTTGCCACCAAAGCAGAGGATTATGATTTTTATAATTATGACCTGGTAGATAAAACATTTATCGATAGTCTCCTTGTTGGCGAAGTAGATGATTCAAGATGTGATTTGTACTGATAAAAGATTACGCGTAAGTATTCTTGATATCACGATAAGAACTAATAATACGCAAAATTTGTAGCGGTTTAGTTTCAGGATTATATATTATATAGTAGCTATAAATCAGCCAAAATCGTACAGGTTTGTCAGTTAAATCTTCACGTTTACTACCAATATTAGGATTGGTAACTAGTTTTAAAAAAGCCTGCTCAAAAAGATTAACTATTTTATCGGCAGCTTTAGGGCTACCTTGTGCAATATATAGAAAAATATCTTTAATATCTTGTTCTGCAGCAGTAGTGAGGCAAAAACTGTTGTTGCTCATGAGGGTTTAATTTTTTCTTACAAGTTCCTTAAGACTTTGCAAAACCTGGTCGCCTGAAACAATTTTACCTTCAGCTACTTGATCAAGACCTATTTGAATTTCCTGATCAAGCCATATTTTGTAGTTTTCAAAATTGCTACTTTGTGTTGATTTGATCAGTAAACGTAAGGCAGCTCTTATGACCTCGCTGGAAGAATGATAAAAGCCACTTTGCACTTGTTTGTTTACATATTTTTCAAGTTCTGGTGTTAAGGAAATATTCATAATCATTAGTGATAATAACAATAACTGACATTATGATAACATAAATAGTTATGCCATTTCAAGAAGATTTTAGTGAGTTTTTGGATACAGAGCAAGGATTTGCTATATAGGTGCTGATAACTCCAGAAAATTAAAACCACACAAAGCCGGTTGTAGGTAAAATAAGTTTCTGCCTGGGATGTTTCTTTGAAAGGATTTTTTAAGCAATTCTTCTGCCTTATTCAACTCGCCATTTTGGATTAAAGTAACTATTGTGCCAAAATCAATAATGTCACTGCCCATAGTTCCTGCTAAAGCTTTAAGCAGGTTATTATGACTATCATACTCATTAAAGAAAAAATCCCCAAATAATCCAAGACCTCCGCCTTTTAACAAGGATGCCACAAATACTCCTTCTTCATTTGGGGCAATCCATTCTTTTCCTTCAAACAACCTGCCAGCATTAATCGACAAGTAACCAAGTCCTATGGAACCTGCTAATAATTGAAACAACATTTTAATACTAGTTGGGTTTCTCATTGTTTTAGCAATATCCTGCCATG
>JAODGE020015613.1:0-12485 GCA_027574965.2 Ecitophya simulans | reverse complement strand
AAAATGACACATTTTGCCAAAAATCGAGTGTAATGTTAAATTTGCGGAACATCATCTCAACTAATATTAACTCTAGACAAAATTGCTTAGTACCATTCGAATCTACGTCCAATTCTACGTCGATTAAGCTAGTTTAATTTGATTTTTATGTTTTGCCATTTTTTGTAAAAGAGAGAAGAGGTACCTCTTCTCACATTTGCCAAAAATTGAATGCAATGTTAAATCAGTCAAACATTACTTTGCAAAATATTAACTCTGCACAAAATTGCTTAGTACCATTCGAATCTACGTCCAATTCTACGTCGATTAAGCTAGTTTAATTTGATTTTTATATTTTGCCATTTTTTGAAAAAGAGAGAAGAGGTACCTCTTCTCACATTTGCCAAAAATCGAATGCAATGTTAAATCAGTCAAACATTACTTTGCAAAATATTAACTCTGCATAAAATTGCTTAGTACCATTCGAATCTACGTTCAATTCTGCGTAAATTAAGCTAGTTAATTTTGAGGATTTGGTATCAGGAGAGCAGAACGAGACAAGGGATTGTTGACGAATTGCTCGTGTTACAGCCAATTGAGTTTCCTAAAGTGTGGGTTGACGTTGTGGAATTTACGGAATGTTTCCGTTTAAACGATGAAAGCGCGCCCTTTGCGTTTTTGCCAAAAATGAATTGAAGATAGATCTGAAAGGCATTAACCAATATTCTCTAGGATTAATATTAAATGAGATGTTGCGCAAATGCTTAATGTTTGACGGATTTAAGATAGCATTCAATTTTTGGCAAATTTTTTGAAAAAATTAAAAATCCTATAAATATTCTAGCTTAATCGACGCAGAATTGAACGTAGATTCGAACAGCACTATCTAATGTTCTCTAGCGTTAATACTTACCGATAATGTTGCACAACATTTACATTTCATTCGATTTTTGGCAATGTGCAAAGGCGTATTCTTTTGCATTTTTTAACACAATCGCAAAAATTAAATTAAACCTGCTTAATCGACGCAGGATTGAATAGAAATGACATTCACAATACAGGATCAGGACGCATTTAGAAGGTAACAGAAAGAAATCAATTGCATTTAATATCTGTAAGAGTTGTATTGAGGGTTTTTGTTTCCGCCGCAAGAATCGCAGCCCATCTTTTCATCATAATCATTCATTTTTTACAATAATCATATGATATTCATTATAAATCGTTTAAGTAACCAAAGAACCTGAACGAAGGGTCATTTTCTGGATGTGGATGTGGAGAGTAGGGAACGGGGGAGGAAAAAATTACACACAACTACTGACCAAAAAAAGGGGGATCCTCTGTAAAAATACACCGCGTCCGGACATGCGACATGATTCCAACCCTCACGCTCGCGCACGCACGCACTCGCGCTCTCCATCCCCGCAATTAATTACATGTTACAATTGAAATGCAATCGTTCAATAAAACACCTATTGCATGTCGCGTTTCGTGAGGGATCGCTACACTCCATCTAATTGCAGTCAGACTGAAAAACTATAACAATTTGTTAAGACGCAAGCGCTCGCTCCGTGTCCGCTAAGTACATACAATTAGTCGAGCTCGTTTCTTTCTTTTCTTCAATCGCAATCTCTTACGCCTTGCATGCGCGCCGCAACACGAAAATTTGTACCTTAGACATTGGTGTCTAACATAAAAGTATGTGCAAAATCTACATAACAAATGGTCTCTGCCCGCTTTCGCATAAATTAAGAATAAATTATAACATTTATAAATTTTCAGCTTGACATCATTAGATTTACGTAGGCTTTCGTTCCATCTGCCGCCCTCCGTGTGCATCGTCTGCGCGATTGATATTCCTGAAATGATTCGAAATGAAATGCTAAAACACACCGTCTCCCTTGCTCCGCTCGGCTTCTTTATAAAATACGTCGCGCGCTCGCGACGTATGCGCTGCAGTGCTGCGCCCTTTGTCATTTAGTTTCATCGTGTTCCGCTTAAAAGTATGCCGCAAACAGTTGCACAATCAACCGAGCTAAAGTAACTAATGTAAATAATAATCTCATCGATATCAAACTTTCCCGCGGCCGCGCCGGCATCAATTTAATAAATTTATACATCAATGTTTTGTGTTTCAATTACTCATATCTTCGCGCGCGCCGTTGGCGGGTCGTCGTCGTCGTTTGCGCAACTGTTCAAACAAATCTCATTGTATCGAATGGACATTATCATCATTAATCAATAACTTATTTAGCAATTTACTATACAAAATTGATCCTAAGACAGGAGAGATTGCTCCGTTTCTCGTCGCGTTTCTTTTGAAAGAGCTCTGCTCGTATGAATATGACTATAAGAGGCCATCCGGAGGTTATCCGCAGCAGCGGCACGTCCCGCCCGCCTCAGACAAATTTCGCGACGATCTTGAGATGTACATATTCGTTTGTTTGATTCGATATACACATTCGAAAAAGGAAAACAAAACCCATAGGAACTCAACACTTGCTTATAATATAATCAAACACATGAAAAGATCGCGCGCAACGCGTCTGAGGCATCGGCGCTTCTCGCGCGAACGATAATTGCAAGCTGTTCCAACGCAATTTGCAACCATCGTCGCACTCGCCGCGGAATATCACCACCCCGGATGGCGTTTTAACGTGAAACATTAATAATATATTTTTATACTTTATATAGTAATAATGATTTCTTGCAATTTCTGTGTACTTTTTGTTTTGTTTCCGTAGCGATCGTCGCCTAGAGTAAAATTTTAAAAAGTTCGGGGGGACAAAGACTGCCTGTGTGTGTTTGCAAATGTAGTTTTGCGCATTTCCGCATTATCTCCGCGTTCGTAAGTGTTTCATTATTTTCCGTTGCTTATTCATTTTTTGTGATGTAAATTCTACGCTGTACAATATTTCATCTACACGCCGAGCTGCTCCAGCCGCTGCCGTGACGCCGCCTCGAGGTACCCATGGTGATGTGAGCGGTTCCAAAACGAACCGAGAAATTGTGTAAAATTGCACTCCGCTGCCGTCGCGCCGCCGTCGAAGCGTCCGGACACCACGCACTCGGGGACAGCAGTTCGCGGGCATTCGTCGCGCGAAAGAATGCCGTGTGGGGCGGGGGGGAGGTGGGGCGGCTGCCGCCATCGCGGGCGACGACAGCAATTCAGAGTTTATACATCTACGTCCACTAACATCACTGGCTCACCGCGGGCGATTTCTTATCGGAGTCCTGGCTGTTCGGCGGCCCGCCCGGCCCGCCCGGCGGGCCGATGCCGCCGGGCCCGCCGCGATCGCCCACGCCGGGCCCGCCCCACGAGTTCGCGCCCGGCATCGGCGAGTCGGCGTGGAAGCCGTGGTTGTCGTGGTCGAGCGAGTTCGCCGCGTCGTACTGGGTGTTCTCCAGCCGCGTGATCAGTCGCTCGTCCTCGTCGCCGAACTCGCCGCCCATCAGCGACGGCTCGCCCACCACCATTACGTCCTGCAACAGACAACGCGTCAGCCGCCGTCAGCCACGCCACGTTCGACGTGCGCCGCCGATGACGACCGCCACTCACTTGTGATGCCAAGGAGAAATTCGGTCCCGGCGATCGCTTCTTGTTGGGCGCGGGCGGCGCACTGTTCGCCGCACCGCCCGAATTGGATCCCTTGCGTTTTCGTCGCTTGTTGGGCGGCCGTTGCGATTCTAAAACATCGCGCGTGGAAACATTACCGTCCATGTTACTCCGCGACGGCATGCGACACACACACAGAAATCATCGTCACTACGCACACGACGCGCCGAAAGTGCAAAGCGTCAACGTACAACATTCTCTTTGGAACGCCGGCGACATTCGTCCCGGCGCGCGCGCGCCCAGGGCCAAGCGAACACGATGCGCAGCAGCTGGCTCGCTCGCCGCGCGGACGAATTGTCGCCGGTGCGTGGGGGGAGTGCATTATAAAATGGGTACCTCTCTTACCCGGCGGGGCAACCATCCTCTGCCACTTTTGGAACAGCGTCGTCTTCAGACAGTCGCGCGGACTCAGCGCGTACGCCTTGTGTCGCGACATCAGCTCTTGCATGGGTTCTAATATTACACATAGCTGAAACACATCAGAACGGTCAGCATCGCTCGGCGTGCCGCACCAATCGCAACGCACCCTAAGATAATTTAATGTCGAATTCGTGATGCCCTGTCGCGTGATGTTCTTCGAGAGCGGCTCCAGCATCGACGGATCCTGCGAGGAGTGCATGCCGACGACGGAGCGCGGTATCAGCTCGCGATGGGCGCGAACGTTGAACAGCCACGACTTTATCCGCATCAGGTCGTCGAACGTGAACTCCAATATGAGGCGACCTTCTGTACACACCTAAAACGAAAACAAACGCCGCGCGCACGACCAAATTAATCCACGTCCCAGCCACGAATCATCCTCTTCGCAACGCAACGCAACTCACCGTGGCAAACAGTGGTTTCCCGTGATGCGTAATCATGGTGCATAGATCACAGTCGAGTGTAATACTAGTATTATGGAAGGATTCTTTCGGGTGCTTCATATTGTAGTACAATTCCGTCACGCCGCCCTCGAATATGCTTCGGAAATACCTCGGAATCAAGGTCCTTCCTATTGCTGCACGCGGACGAAGTCAAACAAAATTAATAATGCATTTGTTTATTTTATTTTTTTCAAACAATAAACTTACTATATCTCTTAGGTCCATCGTCTAAACAAAACGCTAACGTCAAGGAGGCGTCGTCCTCGAAGAACTCGGTGGCGAAGGAGTCCCACCACAGATTATCACACTCCTAGAGACAAGCAGTGATCGGCAATTAGTACGCGACACGCCCGAACGAAACGCGTCGCGCATAGCGCGCATTCGGCGTCTCGACGCCAGAGTAATTAAGAAGTGTCACGATAATTACATTGCTTGCGCTCACCTCAGTCCTCTGCTGCAGCCGCTTGTTGAGTTCGTAGATGCGGTAGTCCGGTTGACCGAAATACGGCGTCGGTCTTCGCGGCACCGGCAGCGATCTGGAACGAGCGAATTTTCCGCACAATCAGTAATCGGCTTCGACCGGATCCGCCGATCGCGCAAATTGCGCATTGTTTCGCGCCGGNCCGAGCAAACGGATTAGGATAAGGAATCAACAGGTCGTGGCGACGACGGTGGCGGCGGCGGCGTCGAGCGCGCAGGCCGGCAGAGGCGGTGGACAAAGAACGCGCGTACGCGAGCGACCTGCCCGAAAACCCGATGAATCGTGCCGACGTAGGCCACCGCACGCGTCGAACCAACGCCGTCCGCCCGACCACCCGACACGTGCGTATTATTTACAATAATCTAAATTTACGCCCGCGCCGCTTCGCGTGAATGTTTATGCACCGCGGACGTCGGACACGCGCGCGCTCGACATCGCGTGACCGACGTCTAATCCGATTATGAAAGTAGTTTACAATTAACGCGCATAATTGATGCGTCGCGCGCTGCAAATGGCAGCGGCGGCGGCGACCGGGTCGGTTTACCTAAAATACGGATTCCCGAACGGCGAACAATAGAAGGGATCCCCACCGCCGCCGGCCAACATGGGCACCGGGCACATCGGATGCGGACCCATCAGTTGCTGTTGCTGCGGCTGCCTAGGTCCGCCTCCTCCTCCGCCGCCGCCGCTACCGCCGCCCCCCCCGAACCGGACGCCACCGAAGAGCGGCGGCGGGCAGACGATGCTCGTCCTCGCCGCGGCGGCGGCAGCAGCAGCAGCCGGACCTTGCAACCGCACGGGCATATATTTGCACCGCCGCGTGTTTGATGGCGTGCGTCGCTTCCCGCTCGAAGTGAATGAATGCACCACCAGAAGAGTCACCAAAAGCGAGCGAATATCGCGTCCCGCGTCAACAACCTGTTACGACACACTGTTCTCCTTATTTATATACTTCGCGTGCCGTCGACGGCGGTATCGTCAATTACGACGTAGGACGCAACGTTCCGCTACCGGAGGTTGGCGGCAAACGACGACGAATGCGCGCGCGCGTCCTTAGATCATCTGTTTTATTATTTGTTTTTTGTTTTTCAAAGGCCGCGACGCGCGCCGCCGCGCGCACCCACTGCCCTCGGAGGTCGGGTCGCTAGTCGCGGGCCGGCGGCTGCGGCGGCGGCGCCATTAGGGCGACGCGCGATCTCGCCGCCTCGCGCACGATACGCCACCACCGACGCGCCGTGACGCAGTGCGCGCGTTCGCACGAAACGCGCTCGCGACGAGCACTGAGCGCCGAGCCAGAACGGTCGCGGTCGCGCGCCGGCCCCGCCACGCGCGCGCACCCACACAAGCGCGCGGTGGCGGCGGCGGCGGCGCCGCGCGAGCAGGCGCAGCTGCGGGCGGCATATTCCGGGGCACCGATATTGATCACGTTGGAAGGCCGCGCGCGACGCAGACGGCGCTCGGGGGGCGGCGCGCGCGCGCGACGGAGACGAGGGCCACGTACAGCTGGAGCTCACGCGCCGCGAACGTCGGTCCCTCGCTCCGGCGGCGGCGGCCGACGAGACGCTCGCCTCTCCGTTCTAAATCCGAATCCAGCTCCCGACAACGTGCACCGAGCGCGTTCGCGCGACGAGCACGATCGAAATACGCGCCGAACGAATGCGAACGACAATCGCGAACGTGCACGATATTAAACCCGCGCAGAACACGTCGCCAAGCAGACGAAGCCCCGCACGCTTCGTCGCACGTTTACGCAACGCCCCGTACATTATGGATTCGGGGCCGCTCCACCTCGCGCATGCCTCCCCATGATTATGTGGTACATATATCCTCGGTGCATGCATCGCTAACCGGGAGTTGGGCGAATACCTAGCCCACAACCCCTCCCCCGCCATCCCCTCTACACGCTATCCCGGACGCGCCGCGCCAAAATCGTCCTTGAAAACTTCGACGCCGCGTTCTTTCTTAATTTAATTGCGCCGCCTCCAACTAGTTGCACTTTCGCGCGACTTGCGCCTGTTGCCTCCTGCGCCTCGATTATTAACTTCGCGCGTTGTGACATTCGCGTCGACCTCGAGCGACGCGCGGCTAATTAACGACGCCGACGATCAATCACGTCCCCGCACGATGCAACCCGTTCACCCCTACGATTCGAATTCGACGACTGCCTCCCGACCACAGGCGGCAAGCGTCGCGAGAAACTATCGAAGAAGCATCGATCGATCGACCGACCGACCGACTGCGAAAGTGCGTAACGCGCACGTTTCTCACACCGACCCTCCACGGACACCCAAAGAGTCACCGCCGCCGGTGATTTTCCACTGAAACTGCATCTCGCGCGCATTCGTATAAATAGCCCGAGTAGAAAATAGATATCTTCGGTTTGGCGCTAACCGACGACAAGTCGCCGTCCGTCTCCACCATTCGATCCGATCGCCAACAAGACACGTACGTTCGAGCGGCAAACGTCGTCGACACATTCCGCGTCGTCGTTGGCATTGCGTGTTACGCGACGCGACGTAACTGTATCGATTGTATCGCGTTTTTTTTTTGGGTCATGTGCGCTTTTCAGCGGCGGCGCGCGCGCTCGTGCTTCGAACGAATGATTGATTGGTCGATGTCGACGCTTTCCGGTGGTCGCTTGCGAAACTTTCGGTCCCACTTTCGCGGCGGACCGAATGCGTCGCGCGCCGATCACCACTACCCCAAATTGCGCGCGCACGCAAAGTGCGCCGTCGTCGCGTTGCACGCACATGGACAATGTGTGTTTTCGAGTCAGTAACCCGTCCTTGAGACGCCACCGCGCGATATAATTAATGTGCTCGCGCCGCCCATCCTTCGCCGCATGTCGAAGGAGCGCCGCATCCCCCCTCCCCGCCCCGACATCATATCAAACGCGGGCGCGCGCGTCGGCGCATTCGCTCCTTCTTCGTCTGCGTGGATCCCCAACTCCCGGAACGAACACCTTCGCGGCAATTTTTCGCTCTGCCGATCGACTTGCGTCGAATCTTCGCGCGCGCGAGTTATGCGTTCGGCGCGACCGCAACGCAAGAATGGCAAGGAGCTCGTTCGCAGATTACGAATGATGTCGTGACGCGCCGCAAGACGAAGGATGAAGAGGACGACGACGACGCTCGCGGAGATGAACCGCGCGAAACAGGTTCTTCCCGGGCGTCGCGTCGCGTAAAGCAAAAAAAAACGCAAGCAACGCGAGCGGCGAAGACTATCCGAAGACGACGACGGCAACGAAAACAAATACTGCAAATACTAGACAACCCAAAATTACTCCGCGCGCTGCAGCAGCCGGATTTTGCAAGCGTTTTTCACATTCTCGCGTTTCGTGCCACGTAAATTTTCGCAAACGCCGCGCCGCGCTTCCAACCCCGTTATATTTGTACGGCGGGCTCGCTTCCGTTTTTACTCCTCGCCACCGTTTTTTTTTTTTTGCTTCTTTGCGCACGCCGACGTTTTTTTTTTCGCTCCCGCTCCTTGCAACATTTCGCATGCGATATTTTTTTTGCCCCTATCGCAAAAAGCAACGGCACACACCGCCGACACCGCCGCGAGGCTGGTAGTAGCCGGCGGCGCGGCGCGCGGCGGAGGACGCGGATAATAAAATTGGAGCAAAAAAGCAGCGCCTCGAGAGCCCCGAGAGCGCGAAGAGCGTTGCCGCGGCAACCGTAACGCCAGGTATGAGGCGGGCGGCGCCGAGGTAGACGAGCGAGCGAGCGAGAGAACGCGCGCGCACAGGTGAACGCACAAACGAAACCGAACCGGCGACGAAGCGCCGAATGGACGGAGTAATATTCGTGCTGGCAAGGGCGCGCAGTAGGGATGTCGGAAATGTAGCGACATATACGCATTTTGAACATATCGTTATCGACATATACATATTCTGTAAAATATCGATTAATCGATATATCGACTTCGCTTTTGTATGGAATACGAAACTGTCAAGAATAGATACTTATATTAACACTTGGTACAAACAGATCGATTAATCGATATATCGCCTTATCAAGAATCAATTCTTATATTAAAACTTGGTTTTAAAAAAATATCGATTTTAATAACGTTGAAAAAATATCGTTAAACCAAAAATAAAATATCAATATATCGACATATTTTCGACGCCCTTGACACAGGCTTGCGGTAGCAAAAAATTAAATAAAATCGCGGGAAAAAGAGGTGCATGTTTAATAATCGGTGCGTTGGTCCTCGTTTCGCCGGCCTTTCACGACGATCGGTAATCTCGCGCGTGGACGCGTCCGAAAATCAACCCCGCGGACGACCGCGAAAACGCATGGCGCAAAGTGACGCGCTCGAGCGAGCGAGAGGAGAGCGCCCCCACGTTCGAAATTCCGCTCGGAAAGCGCGCGCGCGCGCCACCGCCGCCGCCGTTGCTCCACTTTCGGGACGCCGGCGCGTCTCGCGTCCAGTCGCGCGCTCGGCGCGCAACGCGGCGAAAGTTGGACGCGCCGATGCGACCAACACGTCCAGACCCAGAACGTCGACGACGAGTCGAGGAGAGGGCGGCGCGCCGAGAACGAACAGAGTTAAGTTTAATGGTGATTTATAGTCGACGCATTAGACACGCTCGGCTGGCTTTCGAAGCCTTCTTCTTCGTTCCGTCGGCGAGCGAGGGCACGCACGCGGAATGTGGAAAATCGTTAAAATTCCCCGCGGCACGCACTTTTCCTCAGCGGACCTTTGCGCTCTGGGCCGGCGCGAACGACGCGATTGCGAACGAGATTTCAGAACGTGCACGACGATATCTACTAGAAATTGAGTGATAAAAAGAACAACTAGCTGGCACAATACGAAATTCCTAAATCGTTTATTATATGAAAATATTATTATGTCTCCGGTAGCCGGTGGAAGAAGGTCGGAGTCTCTTTCTGCGCGCGAGCTGCCTCGGCCCTCGGACTCGCTCGACGAGTTTGCGCCGCGCGCGCCGGCAGCCGACAGCAGCCGGCCAGAACGGTCGATCACACCGGCGGCGAGGAACGCCGAGGAGGAAGGCGCCGACCGCGACCGCGGCGAAGAACAAGAGTGGCCGAACCGCACGACGTAACGGCAGTGCCCACGCCGGCGGAGACGCGCGCGCGCGCCGACCAATTTGTTTTAAACAATACGCGCGCCGCTGCGCGATGCAATTATTTCGTCGGCGCGCTTTCATTGCGAATTTCCAGCGGCACGATTTTCGTTTGTCTTGTTTTTTTTTAGTGTTTCTGGTCCGATGTTGGAAAACCCTGTTCCCATGGAGCTCTCCGCCCGCTTGCCGCCACCACCGCCACCGCCGCCGCCGCCGACGGCGTTAAAGGGGAACGACCACTCGACGGCGCGCCGGCAAAATCAATCCCCGACGCCGGCGAGCGCGAACATGCCCGCCGCCCTTGCAGCGGCAGCAACACGAGTACGAACCGAAAATACGACGCAAACCAAAAACCAAAACGTGCGCCGACCGCCGCCGGCTAACTGGGGACGATCGCCGCGGCTGCGGATCGATACCGAATCGATGCGAACGCATAAACAAACGCGCGCGCGAGCATTGGCGAGAAGCAATAAAAGTTATAAATAGTTTGGATGTTTGCCGAACACGCGCATGGGCTGCGCGTCGAAATTTTCGATTTTCGATCGACGACGCAACGCGAATTAGCGAATTGATCACGTTGTCAAACTTAATCGCTCGCTCGTCGTGTTTGCGCCGCGAACAATCCGGCGGCGGCAACGAAGAGATCATTAGTTCGGGAGGGAGGCGCGACATTAATACACGTGCAAACGCATTAGCGCGTTCGGTGGCGGCGGCTCGCACGTCCCACGCGACCACCCCTCATTCGCGCACGACACAAAAAAAGCAAATACTATCGCAACTCGGCGCGCGATTATTACATCATCGCCTTTGCGTCACCGTGCGCGCGAACAATGCGAGCGACGTGCGCGTCGTGCTTTTTCGCACCGGGAATCGAACGCTGGTCTTCCCCCCCATTTTTTTTCTCTCCGCGACGCGCTCGACCCTCGCAACCCCTCGATTCGCACATGTGTTCGACAACTCTGCATGACTAAGCGCGGACGAGACCGAGGCAGTAAAAGTAGAAAGTGCAATGATTATTGAATTACGCCATCCGCCACCCGCCGCCAGCCCGTCGGCGCCCTCCCTCCTCGTAGGGTCACACAGAAACTGGCAAGGTGTGTGCGCGCGATTACAAACACGGGGTGTTCGCGCAACACCTATATATTTGTGCGCACGTGACATGTGCGCCTCGAGCGGAAGAGCGGACGGCGGGCACTCGGTGCATTGAGACCGCCGAGATGACGAGACCACCCCCTCCACCCCACCCACCCGCGAAAAGGGTGGGTCGTCGGCGCGACCGGAGGGGTTCGGTCGCGCCCGTCGCAAGGCCGCGTACGCCCCCGAGGAGAGAGCAGATATTACTGGGGTGGCGGCGCGGCGGCAGTGAAACCTAAAGGCGAAGGGCCCATTCGGACCGACGCTCGCGCGCACTCCTGCACGCCGCCGCCGCCGGTCGACCCCAAAAACCCCAACATCCCGCCGCCCCCGATCCCTGCCGTGCGCGGCGCGCCGCCACGACGAGCGAGTACTAGCGCGCTCGCGGCAGAAAGAAGGCGAACGCAGAAGAATAGAGGAGAACGAGCGCGTGGATAGGGATGGGGAGTCGGGTGGGTTTGTGGGCCGAGAGGGTGGCTCCCTCCCTCAAACACACACACACACACCCACGGCCACCCTCGGCGGCGCTCGCGCCCTCCTCGCCGACATCGCCCTTCGCTCGGCACCCCACATCGCGCATCTTCCTTTCCGCGCCATCGCCGTCGCCGCCGTCGCCGCGGCGTGGACCGTCTCCCCGTTCGTGCCGTCGGCCCACTTTTGGTGCCAGCGCGCCCGAGCGTGCGCGTCCCGTTCCGCGTAAGGGCGCACATTTTCTTTATCATCTGTCACTGCCACGGGCATTGTGCGCGCCCTTCGAGTTATTTCGGTTTATCACTTCACTGACCTACATTTCGCTTCCCTCCGCGAAGGCGCCGCGCGCACGCAAACGACGCGCCCGCCACATTTGTCGCCGGCGCCGGAGATGGAACAACTAGAAGGGCGACGAGGCCGCCGGCGGATGCGCAATTAACGCGCTAATTAATCGAGAACGGAGATAGGGACGCCGAGGAGCGACTGGCGCGAGCATTGCCGGAATGCGCGACGAGGTATTAATCACGGGGGCTGGATGGACGACGGACTGGCCTCGTTTGCATCTCAATTTTGGGACGATAACAATCGACGACCGCCGACGACGAATCGTTATTGCACGTTGAACGAGCGCGCGCGCGCACCTAATCGTCATCCCAGACACGTAACCTCTAATCGTCTTGCGCGCGCGTTTTTTTCCTCTCTTCGCGCGACGGGCAATTAAGAGGCGCGCACTCAATTGACAATTAAGCGCGACGCGCTCTTCGACGCGCCGCGCTTTGTGGTGCAAATTGAGCGCGCGGAAATTAATTACGCGCCACGTTTACGTCGGCGCCGCGGACGCCTTGTTCGTCG
>JAODGE020015603.1:0-14320 GCA_027574965.2 Ecitophya simulans | reverse complement strand
GGCTCGCCCTCTCTGACATGAACACTCTTCAAAGGTTCGATAACTTGTGGTGCTTCCTTCTTTCCCGTCTTCACCTTGAGGATAGTTTTGATTCTGGATTCACCTTCACGATTCTTGGCAATAATTTCATAAGTGCCTTCCTGGTCCTTCTTAATTTCCTTGATTTTCAAAATGGTGCAATACATGTGCATGTCCGAATCATTAACAATAGTGGCATTTTTTTGATGGATTGGTTTGCCATTGTGCAGCCAGGTAATATCTGCTTCCGGTACTGCAACATATCTACATTCAACGACCACATCGCTGAGTTCATTAACGTATTGGGGCTTTGGTTTTTTCGCAAATGTAGGAGGAATGCCCTCCAGGATATCTGCCAATGAGGATTCGCGTGAAAGACTGCGTCTGGATAGAGATGTAAAGTCAGATCCATGATCGGACAGCGGCGCTTCTACGATCAACTCAGTGGTGCTTGAAGCAAACCCAGCTGAATTCTTAGCTACACAGGTGAAGGTGCCTGCATCTTCTGGGAACACTTCACGAATGATCAAGGTAGCTACATTATCCTCATCGTAGAACATTTGGAAATCGTCTGATGGCTTAATGATTGCAGTTTGTCTGAACCATGTAATTTGTGGCCTAGGCATACCTTCAACTTGACATTCGAATTGCACGGTGTATCCATCAGGGATGTGCTGTGGCTGTAACTTTTCAATGAATCTTGGAGCATTGGTCTTCTCTTTAGGCTTAGGACCTATGCAACAAAGGTACAAAACTCGTTAAGCAACTGAATGTTATTAATATTTATGTAGAAAACTTACGTTCAAATACTGGTAGTTTATCAATCTTTTCATGCAACTTTCTTTGAACATAAAGGGTGTAATTCTCTTCATCCATGAGGTATTGTGCTGGCACCCAACCTTTTTCTTCAGTCAAATTTTTCTTGACGTACCACCAATCAGCATTATCATTGTCGATAACGTATACCCTTTCACCTTCAACAAGATCGATAGCTTGGTCAGCTTCGGCAATGTAGAAGGAAATAGAATACAAAATGTCTCCCTCGTTAACTTCGATAATTTCTTCTTCTTCAATGTACTCGGTTTGTTTGCGAGTAATACTTAAGGATGCTTCTTCTATATAAGATAAAAACAATTAACAACGTAACCAAACAATTATGAAAAGTATATGCTGTAGCAATCTTTATAAGCGGTAAGCTGTAATGAAGTGTAAAAATAGTAACCTTCGTCAAATGATGGTTGAGATTGTTTGCGTAGTTTGCGTTTCAATGTGAGTGACTGTTCTTCGTAATCAATTGTTTTTGGTTTAGACTTTGTCAGGCTTAAGTCAATTGAGATTTCGTCTTCTTCTTGAATTGAGTATCTTGGCTTAACTTTTCTTCTGAATGGTACATGGAAGCTTTCGGAAAAGTCTTCTTCATCATATGGAAGTTCTTCTGCATCACTACCCTCATCGACAATTTCTTCGATGGCTGGTCCTTCATCTTCATATTCTTTGTAGATTCTAATATGTTCCTCACCTGCTTCTTCGGAATATGTCAAGGGTTTTTGTTTGGGTTTCAGTTTCACCTTTCCTGACATTGAGATTTCTTCCTCAGCATATGAATCCAACGAAATCTTGAATTCTTGTTCAACATCTTCCTTGGTTTTTGTTCTCTTCGGTCTAAAGGTAACGTTCTCAACATCAGTATATTCAGGAATTTCTGGACGTTTCTTAACCTTTTTAAGCTTTTTGATTGTTACTTCCTGGCTGATTTCTTCAATTGCTGGTTTGAATGGTGGAGGTTTCTTCTTGATAGTAAATTCTTGTACCTCGTCATCAATCACAACTTTTTTGATGGTAATTTCATCAGTTGCTTCTTCAGTAACAGGCTCTCTACGTTTTTTCTGTTTAATTTTAATGGCTTCTTCAACCGTGATTTCTTCCTGCACAGGTTCTTCTTTCTTCTTTGGTTTGATTGTAAATGCACTTTCTTGTACTTCTTCTTCAGTAACAGCAGGTTTACTTGGTTTCCTCTTAGGTTTAACAGTGAATTCTTCGGCTACTTCCTCAGGTTGTTCAGGTTCAGCGACATGTTTCTTGATAGTGACTTCGTCGGCAGCCTGCTCAATAACTGGTTTCTTTGGTTTCTTTTTCTTAATCGTAATTTCTTCTTGAACTGGTTCAGATTCGGCTTTGGGCTCTACAGTCTTCTTAATAGTAAATTCACTTTCCCCCACTTCTTCTACTTCACTGACAACCTTGCTTGGCTTGCGTTTCGGTTTCAGCGTAATTTCTTCAGCTGGTTCTTCTAGTTTTGGAACATGTTTCTTGATGGTGACTTCATCAGCTGCTTCCTCAACAACTGTCTTCTTTGTTTTCTTCTGCTTAATGTCAATTTCTTCTTTTAATGGCTCAAGTTCTGGTATCGGTTTAGGCTCAGTAATCTTCTTGATAGTAAAATCGGTTTCTTCAACTTCTTCTTCAGTCACAACCATGCTTGGTTTTCTGTTAGGTTTGAGAGTAATATCTTCAGCAGGTTCTTCTGGTTCCGCGATATGTTTTCTAATAGTCACCTCATCAGCTGCTTCTTCGACAGCTGGCTTCTTTGGCTTCTTCTTCTTAATCTTAATTTCTTCTTTTACTGGCTCAGGTTCTAGTACCGCTTCAGGCTCCGTAACTTTTTTCATAGTAAATTCGGTGTCTTCAACTTCTTCAGTCACAACCTTGCTTGGTTTTCTTTTAGGTTTGAGAGTAATTTCTTCAGCAGGTACTTCTGGTTCCGCGATATGTTTTTGAATCGTCAGATCATTAGCTGCTTCTTCGGCAACTGGCTTTTTTGGTTTCTTTTTCTTAATTGTAATTTCTTCTTCAACTAGCTCAGGTTCTGGTACCAGTTCAGGCCCAGTAAGTTTCTTGATAGTAAATTCGGTTTCTTCAACTTTTTCTTCAGTCATCACCTTGCTCAGTTTTCTAGTAGGTTTCAGAGTAATATCTTCAACAGGTTCTTCTGGTTCTGCAATATGTTCCGTAATAGTCACATTATCAGCCGCTTCTTCCACAACTGGCTTTTTTGGTTTCTTTTTCTTAATCTTAATTTCTTCTTCTACTGGTTTAGGTTCGGGCACTGGTTCAGGCTCAGTAACCTTTTTGATAGTAAATTCGGTTTCTTTAACTTCTTCTTCAGTCACAACCTTGCTTAGTTTTTCTCTAGGTTTGAGAGTATATTTTTCCGCAGGTTTTTCTGGTTCCGCAATATGTTTTTCTATAGTTACCTCACCAGCTACTTCTTCAATAACTGGCTTCTTTGGTTTTTTCTTTTCAATTTTAATTTCTTCTGTAACAGGTTCAGGTTCTACGGTGGCTTCAGGTTCTGGTTTTGTTGGTTTAATTGTAAATTCAGTCTCCTGAGTTTCCTCTTCGGCAACAACTGTTTTTTTCTTTTTAGGTTTAATTGTAAATTCTTTGGTTATATCTTCCGGTGCAGATTCCACTTTTTTAATTGTGATTTCTTCACAAACCTCCTCTTCTACAGACTTCTTTGGTTTTGGTTTCTTTACAATAGTCTCCTCAGCAACTGGTTCTTCTGCAGGCTTAGGTTTAGGCTTCAGAGTAACTTTAGCCTCGACTTCTTCCTCAACCTTCTTTGTCTTCTTCACTTTTTTTACAACAACTTCATCATCTTCCGTAACTATTTCCTTTAGTTTTTGAGGAGTAACTATAACTTCATCCGGTTCCTCTACAATAGGTTCTTCCTTTGAGAGTGTAATTTCGGTTTCGATTTCTTCGATTACTGGGGCATCTTCAATAGTGGTCTTAATGATATATTCCTCAACAGGTTCCTCGACAATTGGCTCTTCTGTTGGCTCTTCAAACTCAGGCTCAGGTCTAGATTCTTTCTTTGTCTTCTTTTTACGTTTGGTTGTTTCAATATGTGTTACTTCTACAATTTCAGTGGTATCTTTTATAGACACTTCTTCAGTAGGTACAATCTTTGGTTGCTTAATAGTTGTATGCTCAACTGATTCTGGTTCAGGCTCTGGCTTCTTAAACGGTTTAAGTTTAATTTCTTCTTCAGGTTCTTCTGGTTTTGGTTTCTGCTTTGCCTTAAACTTAATTTCCGGAGTTTCTTCTTCTTCTTGAGGTTTTGGTTTGCCCTTTTCTAGAGGAATCTTGATAGTTTCAGGTTCCAGTTGTGGTTTCTTAATTTTCTTTGGTTTAGGAAGTTCAACTTCTTCTTTAATTTCCTCTGGCTTTTCATCATCGGGAATATCAAGCTTTTCAAGCTCAAGTGGTTCTCTTTCAAACTCAAGAGGTTCCACGGGTGTCACTTCCGGATATTCTTCAGGTTTTTTGGGAACCTTTTCCGGTTCTTTCGTTTCAGTCTTCTTGACAGTCTTTTCGACCTCTACAATATGCTCTTCTACCTTTTCTGGAATCTTCTTAAGTTTAATAGTTTCCTCAGGAGCCTCCTTCTCTTTTGGAACCTTTCCTTTGCCGATTTTAATTGTTTTTGTTTCAGGTTTTTCTTCTTCCGGTTTCTGTTTTTTTTCTGGTTTCTTTTTGTATTCATCATCTACCTTTTCCAGTTCGCGTTTCTTAATTTCTTCCATCTCCATGTCTAATTTCTCAAGAGCTTCAGATTCATGCTTAATATCCTTAAGCTTCCTGCGTTTAGTTTTAACAACCTTCTCAGCTTCGGCCATATTTCTAGAAATAATGCCATTATCTTTATAGATTGGTTCCATTTGTGTTATGATAGGTTTCTTTAGTACTTCATTGATTGGGGGGAAATCGATATAATTAATACGGCTCTTTAACAGGAATTTTGGAATCTTGGTCGATTTAGGTTCTTTTCTTTCTACAATCTTTGGTTTCTTCAATTTAATTTCTGCCAAATTAACCACCGCTTCCTCTGGCTTAGAAATAATCAACTTTGTAGGTTTAATTTCCTTACGTACGATTTTAATTGGTTTCATTTCAGTTACCTCTTGTTTATCCGGTTTCTTTGCTTTTTTTGGTTCTGGTTTGACCTTTTCAGGTACCTTCTTTTTAATTGGTTCTGATTCTTCAATCTTAGGTTTTTCGATTTCTGGTTCCTGTTCTTCAGGAACATCTGGCTCCTCTATTTTTGGTTCTCCAGGAGTAACCTCTTTAGGTTTTGGTTTCTTAACCTTCTTAATGGTCTTAGTAATTTTTTCTTCTTCAATGATAAGTTCAGAAGGCTTAGGTTTTTCTTCATCAACAATGTTTTTCTCAAGTTCAGGGACAATTTCCTTTACAGGCTCTGGTTTAATGATTTCTTCGGATACCGGAGCTACTTTTTCTGGTTCTTCAATCTTCGGTTCTTCAGGTTTTAGTTCGTTAACTTGTTCTGGTGTTGGTTTAATCTTCTTAACTTTTTTAGGCTTGCTTGGCACTTCTGGCTCTTTCTCCACTTCTTCAACTTTTATTGTAATGGGTTCTGGAATTTCTTCCTCAGGTTTTTTCTCTTCGGGTACTTTTACCGGCTTAATTTCTTCAGAAACCTTTTTATTTTCAGATTCCTTTTGTGGTTTTTCTGGAATCTTTTTCAATGTAATCTTTTCGGATTCGTCTACATTTTCATGAATCTTGCCTTTGCCTATTTCGAGTACCTTTGATTCCTCAACTTTTGCTTCTTTGGGCTTTTTGGCCGTTGGTTTTTTGTACTCGTCATCGACCTTTTCAAGTTCTTTTTTCTTTAATTCAGCTATCTCTACCTCCAATTTTTGAACCTTGTCATCGTCCTTAATCTTTTTTAATTTTTTTGTTTTCGTTACTTCCTCAGCATCTTCTAACGTGCGAGATAAGCAGCCGGCATCCTTAATTACGGGTGTAAGTTTAGTTATCTTTGGCATTTGAAGAATTTCTGATAGCGGTGGGAATGTGATGTGATTAATGCGACTCTTGAGAATGAATTTAGGTAGTGTAGATATCTTAGGCTCCTTCTTCTGAATTATCTTTGGTTTCTTTAATTTTATTTCGGCAAAGTTGACAGGAGCATCTTCAGGTTTAGTAATAATAAGTTTTTGTGGGGCTTGCATTACATGTTCAATCTTCATTGGTTTCAGTTTGGGCATTGGTTCTGCTTCAATAATTTCGCCAAATGAAACTCTTTTCTTGGGCAATTTCTTAGTGACCTTTTTAGTAATAATTTCTTCCACAGCCTCAACTTTGTGAACTATCTCTTCAACATGTTCAGTTGGTGCTTCAACGATTGGCATTTCTTCAACAACCTCTTCAAAGGTGATTTCTTCTTCAGCCTCAGTATCCTTTTGCTTAGGAGCCTTAGGTTTCTTCTTTTTAATAACTTTCTTTTCTACTGTTACAATTTCCTCCTCAATAATCTTTTTAACTGGTTTTTCTTCTTCTTCTTTTTCTTCTAGTTTTGGTTTTGTGAATGGTTTTAACCTTATTTTTTCAGGTTCCGGTTCTGGAAGCTCTTTTTGTTTATACTTCAGTTTAATTTCTGGTTCCTCTTCCTGCTCAGTTGCTTTAGGAATGCCTTTTTTCAGGTCAATTTGTTCAACTTCTGGTTCGGGCTTAATTTTTTTCACTTTTTTTGGTTTCTCCTTTGGTTCTTCTAGTTTCACAGGTTCTTCTTTTTCAATTTCAGGTAATTCTAGAGTTTCTCTCTCCTGAAGTTCTTGATCAATGTCATAGGGTTCGAATGGTTTTATATCTGGTTCGGCACTCTTTATTGTCTTCTTTGGTTTAATTGGTTCAGGTTTGTCTTCCTTCTTCTTTTCTTTAGGTTCTTCTACATCCTCAATTGGCTTTTCAGGTATTTTCTTTAATTTAACTGTTTCTGGTTCTGCCTCTGGCTCTGGCAATTTACCTTTACCGATTTTCAGTTTTACCTGTTTTTCTTCATTTTCTTCAGGCTTTGGTTTTTCAGGTTTGACATATTTATATTGGTCGTCAACTTTTTCAAGTTCGATTTTTTTAAGTTCTTCAAATTCGTTATCTAATTTCTCCAAGTCTTCAGAAATATAATCAGTCTTCTTGGGTTTCCTGCGTTTTGTTTTTAGAATCTTTTCAGCATCGCCCATGTTTCTAGACAATTCACCCGCCTCTTTGCAAATTGGCGCCATGATAGTTATAATAGGGATTTGTTCTAATTCTGACGCAGGTGGGAATTTGACGTATACCATTACACTTTTTAATAAGAATTTTGGTAAGCTAGATGGCTTCCTTTCTTTTTTTGCAGGAATCTTTGGTTTCTTGAGCTTAATATCAGCAAAATTAATAGGCAGGTCTTCCAGCTTTGTTATTACCAGTTTTGTTGGTTTTTGTTCCTTTCTTTCAATAGTGATTGGTTTGAGTTTAACCAGTGGTGCAACCACTGGTTCTTCCTTCTTCTTAATAATCTTCTTTATCTTTTTAATTTTAGTAATTTCTCTAATTTTTTCAGTTTCGGCTGATTTTACTTCAGGTATTTCAAAGTGCTCTTCTGGCACATCTTCGAATATTTCCGGTTCTTCCGGTTCAAATTCTTCAGGTTGTATCTTTTGGGTTTCGGTTTTTTTATGTTTCACCTTTTCGGTTAGTTGTACCGTTGGCTCTTCTGCAAACTCTTCAGGAACATCTTCGAAGATATCTTCTTCTGAGGGTACCTCAAATACTTGAGGTTCCTCAAATGTTACTTCACTTTCAAGTAATTTAGTTTTCTTACCTTTTACTTTCTTTTTGGGTGTAGGTTTAATGGAAACTAGTTCAATGTCAAGAGGTTCGTCTTCTCTTTCAATGTCATGTGGTTTAGGCTTACCTACTTCTAAGGATTTTGGTTCTTTCTCTTCTTCAGCTTTAGGTTTAGTAAATGGTTTCAATTTAATTTCTTCAGGTTCTGGTTGTGGGAGTTCTTTTTGTTTATATTTCAGTTTAATTTCAGGTTCATCTTCTGGTTCATTTGGCTTAGAGACACCAGGTTTCAATGGAATTTCTACCACCTCTGGGCTTGGTTTAGCCTTCTTAGATTTCTTTGGCTTAGATTCTTCAACTTCGGGTGCTGGTTTTTCTGGTTTCTCACTTCTCGGAATATCCAATTTTTCTTTCTCGATTTCGGGTCTATCAATGTCATAGGGAGTAAATTCAATCTTTTCTGAAGCAGGTTCTTCTCTTTCTTTGCGAACTTTTTCCTCGACAAGTTTCTTTATCGTTGGTTTCTCAGTTTTTTCTTGTAGCACTTCTTCCTCTTTCTTCGATATTTTCTTTAACTTAACTTGTTCAGGTTCTTCTTCTGCGGGACGCATCTTACCTTTACCTATCTTCATTGGTTGAACTTCTTTAGGCTGTTCTTCCTTTGGTGTCTTTTCTGGTTTCTTGTATTTGTAAGCATCATCAACAGTTTCTAATTTAGGCTTTTCATAATCATCTATGTCGAGATCAAACTTTTCCAAATCTTCCACCATCTTATCTTTAACCTTCAACTTACGACGTTTGGTCTTTGGTAGGGTTTCAGCTTCCGCAACATTTCTAGATAGAATACCATTATCCCTATAGATTGGTTTAAGTTCAGTAACTTTAGGAATTTGTTCCTTTTCTTTTAATGGTGGAAAATCAATATAATTAATGCGGCTCTTCAAAAGGAATTTAGGTAGTTTTGAATCTTTTCTTTCTTTTTTCTGGGGAATTTTGGGTTTCTTCAGTTTAATTTCAGCCAAATTCAAAGGCTTCTCGGGCTTGGTAATTACCAATTTTTGTGGTGTGACAGTTTTCTTTTCGATTTTAACAGGTTCAAGTTTCTCCAGCTTTGGCTTTGGTTTCTTCACTTGTTCTTCGATGGGTCTAATCACTTCTGGTTTTTCTTCTAAAATTTCTTCCACAAATTCTTCTTTCTTGCCATGCACCTTCTTTACTTTTTTGATAACTTTACCTTTTGTTTCTGGAACCATTTCTGATTCTAACGTATTACTAGCTGTAACAGAATCTGTAATATCATCAAATGTTACCCCTTTTTCTGTTTCAACGGTTGATACTGAAACGTATTCTTTGCTTTCAGTGACAGGTGTTGCTTTATCAAGCACCATTTCTTCGCAAATGTCACCTGAAAAATGATCACATATTAACAAATTATACTATTCATGCAAAACTATTTAAAGTGTATGCTGACGTGTTTGCTTACCCAGTGTTTCATCGGTCTGTTTGAGTTCACAAATAGTGTGTGTTATAGGTGTTTGTTCTTCTTTGGCCGGGCGCTTGTGTTTAATTACTTTTGTTTTTGGTTGTTTGTGTATTTCAACCTGACTTGTAATAGTTGTGTTGGTTACCTCATCGTCAATGCTAACAAATTTAGGTTTACGTTTCTTTTCAGTTGATGGTTTAAACTCATCAAAATATTCCTCCACAAATGATTCGTCGGTTGTGTATTGATTAACAATTGTTTCAGGTAACTCATTTTCTCTTTGAATAGTAACAATTTCCGTAGTTTCAACATTTTCGTTATCTTGGGGTTTAACAATGACGCGCTTCTTAACAACTCTTTTCGTTTTCTTGTGACCCACGGTTTCTTCTACAACGCTGATTTGTTCCGGAAGTTCTTCAACCACCTGGTACTTGATAGGTTTTTCAGGTTTAACTGGTTCTTGTTCAGAAACTTGAATAGTGGTAACTGGCTCTTCCTCGCCAATTTGTACACTTTCAATGTTTGTAATTTCCTCAATTGGCTTATTATGCTTTTTGATCACACGTTTTCTTACTTTCTGTTCGATAATCTCGCCTTCTGGGGTACAAATTTTCATAACAGTAACTTCTTCTGGTAATTCTTCAATTACGGTATAAGATTGTTCTTCAACGGTTGGTACTTCATCCGAGGGGATTGATTTTACAGATATTTTAGTTTCAGGTGCCTGACCATCTTCTTGAATGGACAGGATCTCTGTAATTTGCGTTTCATTACCTTCAGTCTTCTTGAAAATTCGTTTCTTGATCACCTTCTTTCTGGTACCTTCTTTATCAGAAATTTCTGTAATTTCCATTTGAGTGGGCATTTCAACAATTGTATCTTCAACTTCAGGTTGCTTGAATTCAGGTTGGATATTTTCGTAGGTAACTATTGAGGTTTTGGGTTCTTTACCCTCTTCTTCAATCGTAATGATTTCGGTAATTTCACTTGTAGGCTGTACAACTTTCTTTAATGTGCGTTTTCGCACCGTCTTCTTTTCACTTTTACCTTCAGATGTTACCACTTGGCTTACAGCTATTTCCTCGGGTAACTCCTGTATCAACACTTTAGCCTTTCTAGGTTTTATGCTAAATGGTTCAAGGGATTCGACGTCTTCAAGATTTTCCTTAACTTCAATACTAACCTGAGGCTGTTTGCCATCTTCGATGATAGTTGTAATTTCAGTGGTTTCAATCTCTTTGCCTTTGGGTTTCTTTATAACTCGTTTCTTGATAACTTTAGTTCTACTTTCACTTGAATCAACTCGAATCTCATTTGGCATTTCAACGACAGGAACAGCTTCTTCAGGAATTTCTTCAAACGTATCTACGATCTCTTCAGTAACAGTTACTTTAGATAAAGGTTTTTTAGTTCCTTCTTGAATAGTTTCAATAGTGGTAATTTCCGTTTTTGGTGCTATCTTCTTCTTGATTGTTCTTGTCTTTTCAATTCTTTGTACGTGTGTACCATCATGACTGACAACTTGCGTAACTGTGACTTTCTCGGGCATTTCTTGAATAACGACGTTACTTTTAATTTTGGTTACTTCATACGGTTCCAAGGTTTCGGCAGTTTCTTTGCCTTGTGTAGACTTCTCAATCTTAGAAGTCCTGACAGTAATTTTAGGTTTTTTATTAGGTTCTGTCACCGTTTGTATTTCAATAATTTCGTCTTGTTTCTCCTTCGGTTTCTTCACAATTTTACGTTTAATAATTTTTTTTCTATTTTCTTCAATTATTATTTCATCTGGCAATTCTTCAACAACACTTGCCTCTTCAGGTATTTGTTCAATTTCAGTAATATTAACATCTTCAGTTGTTACTGTTACTTTGCTTTCGGGTTCGTTGTTGCCTTCTTGGAAAGTTACAATTTCAGTGGTTTCAATCTTTGGTAAAATTGGTTTCTTAATCGTACGCTTCTTTTTAACAACCTCAACAGACTGACCCCACCTTGACTTAATTTCAGTAATAGTGACTTCCTCTGGAAGTTCATGCATACTTGGGCGTGCCTTAGCAGTTTTATAGAACAGGGGTTCAAATAATTCAGTATCTTCTTCATAAATTGCTTCAATATTTTGGGTGGACATTCTGCGCACTGTGGTTTTAACAGATTTATCATCAATTTGTTCAGTAACTATTTCAGTTGTTTCAATATTATTGCCTTTAGGTTTCTTGATAATACGTTTTTTAATAGTTTTCTTAGTAACTTTGCCTGTTTCATCTACAACTTGGGTGACTTGCACTTCCTCTGGAAGTTCATAAATAACATCAACTTCCTTTAATTTTACGATTTCAACTGGAGCTTCCTTTTCAACTACTTTTACAGTTGTAACAGGTTCTTTGTTTTCTTCTTCAACTGTTTCTATTTCAGTAATCTCTTCCTTGGGAACAATTTTCTTTCTAATAATTCTCTTCTTTTCGATTTTATTTACTTTTTTGCCAGTTTCCGTGATAACTTCAGTAACTTTTACTTCATGAGGAAGTTCCTCATGCACAGAACTTGTTATAGTTTTTTCAAGAGGTTCGTCTACTACATACTGAGATATAAAAGTTTCAGGTTCTTCGCCTTCCTCTTCAACGCACACAATCTCAGTATTTTCAGTGGTTTTACCTTTAGGTGTTTTGATTATTCGTTTACGAATTGTACGTTTCTTTGTTATGTTGTCTCTAGTAATATATTCTGTAGTCACTTTTTCAGGTTCCTCGATTACTTCTACCACAGGCTTTTTATAGGTTTCGGGTTCTTCTTCTTGAATACTTACAGTTACAATAGGTTCATCATCGCCATACTGCACAGTTCTGATTTCAGTGATTTCTTCGGTTGGCGCAGAGAGTTTCTTTATCACACGTTTCTTTATCTTTTTAATTGTTGGCTTTCCCTGTTCGTCAATATATTTAACAATAGTTTCTTCTTCGGGCATTTCATAAACGCTCACTTCCTTCTTATGCTTCTTCTTTTTAGGTTTTTTATCTTTGCCATCAAACGTCAAAGCTTCCAATTCAAGTTGTTTGGGTTCTGTAAATTCAATATTGATTGGTTCTACTTCTTCTAATTTAAGAGGTTTCTTCTCAGGTGTAAGGACTTCATTCGGCTTTCCAGGTATGGGTTTCAAAGATACCATTTCTGGTTCTTCGATCTTTTCAGGAATCTTTCCTTTGCCGATTTTAAGTTCGCGTGCACCTTCTTCGGATTCAGGCGCCTTTTTTTCGGGCCTGGTGTATTTTGGTTTTTTGTCAACGAATTCAAGTTCACTATTTTCTGGATATTTAAATTCATCTAATTTGTTTAATTCATCAGTATTGTACTCCATAGGTTTGGTACACCTTTTCTTAGGTTTAATACTTTCGGCTTCTTTTACATTTCTTGACAAAATGCCATTATCACGATAAATTTTAGGTAAGGTGGTAATAACAGGTGATTGGAATTTTTCACTTTCAGATGGAAATTCAATATCTCTGATTCGACTCTTTAATCTAAACATGGTAGGTTTTGGTTCTTTTACAGGTTTCCTGACTCCAGGTTTCAATTTTTTCAACGAAATTGGAACAGGTTCTTCTTTTTTATCTGTTTTTGGTTTCGGTTTTAATTTCTTAATTTCATCAGGTTTATCTAACTTTTCAGCAGGTTCTTCATATTTTACTGTGGTAGTTTCTTCCGGTCTGCCTTCTTCCATTACAGTGACCATTTCAGTCACTTGTTGAACATTGTCTTGTGGCTTTTTAATTTTGTGTTTACGGGTGATTCGTTTCTTAGGCTTTAAAGTTGTTCCTATATCTTCAACAGTAACATCTTCTGTGATAGCAGTTATAGAAATAGGTTTTTCAGTATCTGAAATAACTTTTTCATCTTCTTCAACAATAAACGCTTCAGTGGGTTTATTCTCTTCCTCAATAGTGACAATGCTAGTCACATCTTTTTGGTCACCAGTCGTCTTTCTAATTCTCTTCTTTTTAATGGTTTGTTTACAAATTTTGCCAGTAGGTGTAATTGTTTCAACTACTCGTACAAGCTCTGGATATTCCTCAAGGGTAACGCACGCTGTCTCAGTTTGGAATTCTTCTGCAAATGTAAACATTTCTTCTTCGGGCATATTTTGATATTGTGGTAGAGACACAGCCTTCTTTACAATTTCTAATCTAAGTTGATCAATAACAAATTCTTCAGTACCAATATCTTCCTTATTAGCAAGTGTAGGCACAAACAAAATCTTTTCCTGTTGTTTGGGCTTCTTTGGTTTTCCCTTCTTTATTTTTGCTAATTCGTCCTTTTTGATGACTTCTACATTAACTATTGTTTCTGGTTCCTTACCGTCTTCTTCGATGGTTGTGATCTCAGTTACCTCAACTGTAGGTCCCAGATCTTTCTCATAAACATTTTTGGTTGTAACCTTTTTCTTCGGTGTTTTACTGTGCGTATCAATTTCAATAACCTTGTCAATTTCAGGTATTTCTTCAACAATAGGGATGGCATATGGGGTTTCTTCAGTAACTTTTGTTTCTAATACTTTTACAGTTGTGTCTACAATCTGACCATTTTTTTCAACCGTTACAATTTCTGTATCTTGAGCTTTATCATTAACGCGTTTTCTGATAGTTCTCTTTTTAACTACCTTGCTGACAATGGTTCCATCTGTAGTTTCAGATTCAATAATCTTAATACTGACTGGAAGTTCTTCAACGGTCGCTTGATTGAATGATGGCTCAATCCGAGAGAAGCTGACAGACTGTTCGTGTTCACTTGTTTCAAGGACTGTAGGTTCTTTAGTTTTCTTTTTGACTATTTTCTGGGTTGATTTTAACATTACTTCTTTATCGGATTTGCGTGGTTCTTCAGTGTAGAGTGCTTTCTTGATGAACTCCAATCTTGCAGCGTTAATTAATTCCTCTTCAGTTTCTTGTTGTTTATTAGCCAGAGTAGGAACAAACAAATATTTAGGTTCTTCGGGTACTTCTTCGATCGTAACAATAGTTTGCGGTTTCTTTCCTTCTTCTTCCACGGTAACTATTTTAGTGGTTTCCTGTTTGTCACCTTTACGTTTCTTGATGACACGTTTCTTAACAACTTGTTTTTTGGTTGTGCCGTCTGTAGCAACAACTTCGGTAACTTTTACTTGCTCAGGCATTTCTTCAATATATTCTG
>JAODGE020015564.1:0-16811 GCA_027574965.2 Ecitophya simulans | reverse complement strand
ACATCTTGCGCCACCTTCCGAACGGAGATGAAACTGTGAATGCTATTCGCACATTCCTTATAGATGTCAGAGTGTGCTTCAAATCTGAAATAATTTTATCAATTCGCACTGATATTCCATGTAACAAGCTGTTTATTTACTAAAATTGATAAGACCGAATTCACGCCAAATAAACACCTAAAAGCGCCATAAATCAATACCACGTGTGGTACTAGTATGCACGATATATGTCTAATTTTAGAACATTTTCTAAATACTTCTCCGAACAATTTGCCACGAGCTGTTCATATGTGCTCGTAATCAAACTGAATCGAATTGTACATAAGTCGCAACAGCGATAGGCTCCAATATTGAATCAGTAACTGGTAAACATTGAGACCACAAGTGATTAACAATGGCAGCAATCGCGAATCGTGAATACCCCAGAATTTTTGAAGAATTTGAAGGACCGTCAAAAGATGGTAAGCCACCGAGGAAATATTGGATACAAGACGCGCCCGAACATTTATTTTCTGACATTGTTGAACATTTTGTAACTGGATTTTTGAAAGATGAACCCGTTTCAAAGTACCTTAGTGAGTGCCTCGAACGAAACAGTCGGATTTCACGAATGTATTATTTATAACTGCTTGCAGATGGATTGTCAGACGATGTTAGTACGGCGGAAATTCGCTTTATGTATCGACACTTATTAGAAAAAAAACTAAGTCTTATCTGCATGACGAAAGATGACCAAGGTAAATCTACTATGGTTGGATTTAATGTTTTGAACATATCAACACCGGACGAAAAAATATCGGACATCAAGGTATACATTCAGATAAATTAAGAAAATATCATTTGTTAAAACTTTTTGGCTTTTGTTTTAGGTTAATGGATGGTTAATCAACTTTATCTTAAAGTTCTTTACGCATTTAGATTCGCAGAGAAACATCTTTGAGGAATTTGGCGTTGACAAGTGCATGAAAGCTATGGGACTTTATGTATTACCTGATTATCGAGGAGAAGGTTTAGGTTGCAAGTTATTACAAGCAAGGTATAAATATGGCATAATTTGATAAATAGATGGCAATATTAAAAAATATTTCCACATTTACAGAATACCGCTCTGTAAAAGTTTAGATATCAAAGTTACTAATACTGTGTTCACGTCAATTATTTCCCAAAAGCAAGCATATAAAGCAGGATACCAAGATTACTACAGCGTTGACTACGAAGAACTTGCAAAAACAAATCCAGAATTCAAGATTCCTAACATTCAAGAACATACAAAATCGGTGAAAATATTATACAGACGAGTAGAATAAGATCTATTGAACTGTTTCTAAGATGTAGGAAACGTGATAGATTGTTTTTAGTTTTAATAAATTGTTATAAACATAGTTAGCTAGTAACCCTTAATTCTGCCAATATTAATGTCATTGTTACTAAATCAATAATATTTATCTTTCAAATCCGCGTTGGAGTTACAACGAACAAAAATGACTCAACTAATAACCTCCGCTGGTACTAATTTATTTTCTGATTAATTACATGTTATAACTACCATATTTCAGCTGGATTTATTTCCTTACTTGACGAACCGCGTCCGGAAATTAGAACTTTCGCTCTCCAACGGCTAGATTCAATTGTCGACGAGTTCTGGCCGGAAATCTCTGAGGCAATAGAGAAGATTGAAATGCTGCATGAAGATCAAATTTTTCAACATCGTGAGCTGGCTGCTCTCGTAGCGAGTAAAGTATACTTTCATTTGGGATCGTACGATGATGCTTTGTCTTTTGCCTTGGGCGCCGGAGACCTTTTCAGGGTGAATGCTACCACACAGTATGTGGAGACGCTAATGGGTAAGTAGAGGTCTTCTTTTAAAGTTCTCAGAAATCACTAAGACTTTCTAGTTAACCTTCCTGTTGAAAGGTGGCGGTAGCTGTCTGTTCCTAAAGTAAAATAACCCATTTAGTGAGTACTAAGATTTTGGTCATGCGTTTGTTTGGAAGTTATAGTCAAAACAGCCAATTTTGTATGATGAATTAAATCATAATTAAATATTTATTGTTTGTTTTTGCATCAGCCAAATGCATCGACACCTATATCAATCTCCGCCAAAACTACGTCGACAAAGGTGAATTCGTACAAATTGATCCTCGCCTGGAAGCAATCGTCGACCGCATGTTTGAGCGCTGCATACAAGACGGGCAATATCAACAAGCGATTGGCATTGCTCTTGAGACTAGACGATTGGATATCTTTCGGTCGACGATTATGCGGTCGTCTCAGGAGGCCGAAATGCTCAAATACGGTTACCAGGTGTCCATTAATTTGGTACAGAATCGCGGCTTTCGCAACACAATCCTGCGGCACTTGGTCGATCTGTACCGCGATTTGGTCGTGCCGGATTATGTCAAGATCTGTCAGTGCATGATTTTCCTCGGCGACGCCGATAGCATCGCGGAAATCTTGGGCCGCCTGAGCAGCGGCGATCTGGAAGAACAATTAATGGCGTATCAGATAGCTTTCGATTTGTACGACTCCGCCACCCAGGAGTTTCTGCAGCTCATTATCGATGCGCTGGAGGTTTCCCATGGCGCGAACGAAGTGAGCGGTGTCACCGATCAAGACTCCGAAGGCAGCCTGAACGCACGCAGCGTAATCAGCATCTCGGACGCAAACAGCTACAAGCAGAACGTCAACAAGTTGCGCAGTATTTTGTCGGGCGATATTCCGATTCTCTTGCATTCGCAATTCCTGATCAGAACCAGCAGAGTGGATTACTTGATTCTGAAGCGTTCCAAAGAGACCGTCAGGGCCAGCATCTGCTACACCGCCATCATCATTGCGAATGGCTTGATGAATGCAGGAACTACAAGCGACTTCTTTCTGCGCGAAAACCTCGAATGGTTGTCGAGAGCCACTAACTGGTCGAAGATGATCGCTGTCTCATCGCTGGGCGTCATTCACAGAGGTCACGAGCAAGACGCTTTGAGCTTTATGGAAACTTACCTTCCGAAGGAAAGCGGAAGCGCCGGATATACAGAAGGAGGCGCGCTCTATGCGCTTGGCCTCATCCACGCCAATCATGGCGCGAAGATTATTCCGTACATCGTGCAACAATTGAAGGAGCCCGTGGCTGAAGCGAACGCGGTAAGTTGACATCCGAAGCGAAATGCCGCGGAGCGCGGCTGCTCTGATGTCCAAAGAACGGTCCTGCGTCTGGCGGAATGAGCGGGAATTGAAAGGGAATGAAATTTTGTAGAACATCAAACACGGCGGATGCCTCGGGTTAGGGCTGGCCGCGATGGGCACGTGCGATAACGAAGTTTTCAACATGCTCAGATTTAAACTCTACGAGGACGACGCAGTTGTGGGCGAAGCGGCTGGAATTGCAATGGGCTTAGTGATTTTGGGGTCGGCGCACATGCAGGCGGTCGACGATATGATTGCGGTGAGTCGAATCAATTTCGCTTCTCCATTTTCCACTGCAGATCAGTTTCATCGTCATTGTATTTTTTGCACCATTCCGTTTTCACCCAATACGTCACGGCATGAAATATTGCCGTGGGGTAAATATAGTTCGCGTTTAAATTTTCGCTTGATGGAGATGGATGTGTATTTCGAGATTGTCGAGATGGCGTTTGTTACGGTAGCAAAATTTAACGTCACTCTCGAGTTGGCAAACACACATTTTTTTCCACCACGCTTACGGGAGGGGGTGTTTTGTGACACGTCACCAGTAATTATCTCTTCAGTTCTGTTTGGCCCGTTCGGTGGACTCGATTTCACGCACGCCACGGTGCGTTCGCGTCCCATTGAAGCCGGCCATTAATCATGACAGGCCAGCTGATTCTGACTCGCATCCAAACATTTCGTTTTTGTCGTGCGGCTGCTAATTTCCCCCTTCGCGCTTGCCCGCAGTACGCGCAGGAGAGCCAACACGAAAAAATCCTGCGCGGTCTGGCGCTCGCCATGGCCTTCGTCATGTATGCGCGCCTCGAGGAGGCCGACGAGTTGGTCGATCGGCTGATGGTCGACAAGGACTCGATCTTGAGACGCGCCGCGATGCACACGATCGCCATGGCCTACGTCGGGACCGGCAATTGCACGGCGATTCGGAAGCTCCTCCACGTCGCCGTAAGTAAAACAACGTTTATTTTTAGCTTCCGCGGGCGCTGCGCACGTTTTCTCGATTAATCACCGCATCGAGACTTGTTGCCGACGAATGGACGTAGATATTTCCCAGAGGGCGGCGCAGTAGCCCGCAGTTGAAGTGATTTGTTGGCGGCGGACGAGGCGTTTGTAAACAATTTTAATTAGAATCGCGCAAAAGTTTCTGTTTACTACTGGCGTTCGTGACGTCGAAGGCGAAACGTTCGCCCACGCAACAACACTCGCGGCGGCGCGTCGGAAAACACTTCAAACAACCCCTGAAAGTTTTTTTTTGCTGCACCTTGCGTGCTTTAATGGCCGGACTGTAATTGAGAAGTTGAAAACTCGAGTGCCGCACTTGACTTCTAATTAAACCGGAATCAAAAAACATCACTGTAAATCGTGATGACGTATAATGAATAGTAATTCGCGTTTTGCCAATCGCCATAACAATTGCAGCGATTTTATTTTATATTGCATCGCACAAACGATGAAGGTTGAATAATTTAGACACTTACCGGTTTATTCCGAGGGATGGCTTCGAGCTTAATTTGAGTTGGCAACGTTGGCGGCATCATTTGATATTGTTCAAACGCTCGAAAGTTGTCCTGCGCCCTTCGTGAAAAGGAAATGCGACGCGCCGAGTGAATGCGAGCAATGTTCGGATTTAATTTGCTTTCGCTTAGCATCAGGCCGCGTTGTTGTAGCAAGTTGATAAACCGGTTAAAGACTTAACACGTCAAACCTTGCAGTTCTGACATAGAGGCCTTTCCAAAATGTTAGGAAATATCGTAATTTTTTCGTCGTCGAACTTTGCGCTGACCATAAACAAATCGCAGGGCGAAGTGCAATCACGATGTCGTTTGTGTTCCCCTTCGATTCGCGTCGGTTGCGATTGCGGACATTATCGGGTCAATTGTCGGCGTTTGCGGGTTGGTCGCTTGTTTGCACCGCGCGCAAAGGACGTCCGGCGAGAATGTGCAACGCGAGAAGGATCGTGCCGGCGACAAGTCGACGCGTTTATAATCGAGTGCGGCAAGTTGCGTTTAACCAGCGGCCGAGGGGCGGTTGCGCAAACGTGTGCGTGTCGCAGTCGCTCGCCACCGAACTATCGAAGGATCGCGCTTATGTGCCCTTTGTGAACGCTGGCTGGTAACGGGAATGTCGTGTTAAATCCTGCGAAAACACGCGCGACGCGCGGCGAACTGGGCGTTTCGGACGAGTACGAATGAGCGAATTTCGTTTGTCGTTGCAGGTTTCGGACGTCAACGACGACGTGCGCCGCGCTGCCGTTATCGCGATTGGATTCCTGCTGTTCAGGTGAGTGCAAATGTTTACAATTTTTTACATCGTCTGTATTCAATCCTTGCCCTCCGATTCCACGTGGTAACACAATATATTCGGTTTGCGCACAGTTTTCTAGCGTTTGGATATTTATAATTGACGACATAGTCGTGCACTATCACGTTAACGTTGGCATTACTTCTTCCGTATATTCTGCTTCCTTCCTCTGAAAAAGAAGCAAAAGTTTTGCGACGTTAACAGAAGGCTAGTTTTATTTGTTAAATATTTAAAGAGTGACAATCAAAACGAAAAGACAAAAGAGTTGTATTTACGCGTTGCTGCATTATATGCAGAATACGTTTCTCTGATTATATTAATAATACGACTTGAAATGAAGATGCTGTCGAGACGTTTCCGCATCATGCCGATTGGATTGTTTTTAACAGTTGAGTTATTCATCCCGGGATGCTCGTACATTATATTATCCACCGTTTGGGGCTGGTGGGAGCTCGCGACGGTAACGTAAGTCCCGAGACGAAACCGGCGGCGAAGCAACGCGGGAATTATTAATTTACGTGTTGTAAGTTGGCCGAAACTCACAATCCGCCGCGCCGTCGAGATTATTGTTTGCTCCAAAACGACTTGCCGCCGCCGCCACGGAAAAGTTCTTGACCCACGCGCAACGTATTAGAGTTGAAATCGATGAAAGAAAGGGCAGATAAATTCGGAACGACTTTCGAATTTAAATTGAGACGTACGGAAATTGAATTGATCAGCGCGCCCTGAAGATTATTGAAGATGCCTCCGCTCGAACATTAATTCAAATTATCGGGTGATTAATGTCCGATAAATTACATGCAATTTGGCCGCATTGACAACAATCGCCGCCGGCGCTGGGTGCAGAAATTAATATCTGAGAACGCGCTTTGCGCTCCGCAGCAGTGGCGCGCACGTCACGCGATAATTGCTAGCCTAAACACGACGCCGCCGCCATCGTGATTCACATCGAGGGAATTTCAGTTTTGCGCAGCGCCGAATTTAACGATTGGAAATTAGTTGATTATTCCGAGACCACGGGATGTAATTAATTTGCTACGATCCGAACGGCCTCGACGCGCGTATTTGTGACGCATTAACAGGAATTGCCACACGTCAAGCGCACATCGCATGTGTTTCGAGAAAGGACGAAATGATATCATTTTGCGAATAATGCGCGTGCCTAATGCGCCGCGCGCTAATGAATTACGGACGGTAAGGCGCAACGCGCGTCAGGTTTACTTAACCTCAAATTCGGAGTGAACGAAGGTGCGCGTTTGTTTGTTCGGTAATGTGATGACCGTCCTCAACGCGATGTGAACGATTGAAGATGTCCTTCAAACGTGCTATCGTCTTGTATCATGTTTATGCGTGCGGATTGGATTTACTCGTCTTGCAAAAACATAGACTGCGACATGTTTCAGTATTTTCTGTCAGAAAAAAAAAGATTTATCGGCACCTTTGAAGGATATCTTATGATGGTGAATGATGAGGGAGGGCGCACGCAAAGCGAATGCTTTTCAGTTCAAATTTAAGCAAACGATTTACGCTCTTCACGTTCTAAGTACGTATTGAATCTCTAGGAACCGTTCCGGATGGACCGTGTGAGTGTGTGTGTGTGTGTTTTGGGGGTGTACGGGGGTTCAGACGGCGGTGGGCAGCCGAGTTGCGTTGCGTGCCTGGGAGCGGAAATCGGCCCGCCGGTTGGTATTCATGTATGCGCGAAATGCGAAAACGCGAAATGGTGCAAACGCGTTCCACGCCGCCGAGGAATATATTTACGCCCAGATTTATCTGATTCAATCTATCCGCATACCGTGTATCCTCCTGCGCGAGCCATCTATTGAGAGATACGCACGCGACGGCTGCGCAAAATAATACCATCAGTCACGACACTCGCTCGCCGATTAATATCGTTTTGTGTTTTTGAATTTATCTGGCGCTGAAACAAACAACGCGATCGTCTGATACGTTACGCGTTAAGATGCGCCACAAAGCAGACACTCTCGGTCGCTGATATAATTGCATGTTGCGCTTGGTTTTCATCCGCGTCCAGATTAAAACTTTAATTTCGGCTGCGCAACGGTACGAAATCCGTTTGCTCGCAAGCGCGTGCATGTCGGAGATCGCCTTGATTTAATGGCTTCAATTACCAAAGTAAATTTAATTAAAATTCCCAACAAGTATTTTTTTCTACTCGCGAAACACGCCCGCCCGGCGTACCACCCAACGAGTCGGTGGAAAAATGCTAAAATCCTATTTACTTTGTGGCCATCGCGACCGTTGTAATTTTGCGGAGTAGTTGAATCGCTGATGGTTTCGCGAACGGCTATTAAGCTGTTGCGGTGGACGCCCACATTTCGCACGCGACCCGCAGCGAAACGTCGGCGAGCAGTTTGAGTTTATTCCCCCTTTTATGGTTGCCAATGCGTCGGGGATGTGTGCGGGCGCCGATCAGGGTTGAAACGTGCAGCGCGCAGTCACGAAAATGAAACTCCTCGCCGCGTTTTCTGCCTCTGGCCCGCGATTAGTTGCGAACGTTGGCAACTTTTCAAGCTTCAAGCGCTGGAAACTTGGACGATTATATTGGCATGGAAATTACTCATAGTTTATTGCACCCAGAAAAATAAACTCGCGTCGCGACGGAACATCTAGCCGAGCAGATTATTATTGTGTGCATTCACCGCGCACGACATCGACCGTCATAGTATATTATATTCCCCCAAAGGGGCACATTATGATGATCATAATTTACTCGCAAATGAACACGAAATCAAAGGGTCGACTTTGTCGTTAACTTCGATATTCTCGGTGTGTTCAAGCAGCGGCGTCAATGCAAGCTTTTGAAATTATCACGCGTGCTAATTTCGACACCTGACTTTAAACTGCCTCTGTCAAGCTAACGATAAAACGGTACCGACCAAAAATTCCGAAATATAGCCCCATTAGAAATTACTTGGAAGTTATCAAAAAACGAGGATTTACCATCTGCGCCAATTTTTATCAAACTTGCAAACTTATTTAAAATACACGTAAAAATGAATTTCTGCCATAAAATCACTGTTGTGTATCTTTATCCCAGGATGTTTTGGCATATTTACTTATTGTTAGAAAATTTTTTTATCTTTTGAATGGCACTAGTTTCATCAAAAATTATTCAGCGTGGCTATATGAAAATACAATTTAAATTAGAGGGCAAAATTTACGTTATTATTAATGGGATTTCTCTAAAAGTAGCCAAAATTTGTACTAAACGATAGAGAATTTCATAAATGCCTTTGAACGGTTATCTTGTTAATGGTTTAATGGTTACGTAATAACGTTTTGTTATTTATAAATAATGTCAACCATTGTCAATAATTTATTTTGCGTTGAAAATTCTATGAAAGAGTGATTTTATGAGGGAGAGATGAAATATGGTTTGTATGGATAGAGATTTTGTCAAACGAGGAAATTTATTTTCACGTGTATTTCAATGAGTGTGCAAGTTTGACTTTAAAGTCAATTTTGATATAGCCACGCTGAATAATTTTTTAATGAGACTAGTGCCATTCAAAAAATAGGAACATTATTTGAGTAATTATGCCAAAAGATATACAACAGTTATTTTGTGGCAGAATTTTATTTTTACGTGTATTATTTCACGTTTGACTTTAAAGTCAAAATTTACTACAGTGGTTTTTTGGCATATCTATTTTTACGTGTAATTTGGCCACGCTAAACAATTTTTGATGAGACTAGTGCCATTCGAAAGATAATAAATGTTTCTATGTAATTATGCTAAAATATTGTGAGATAAAGATATGTACAGATGGTGTTTTTGATAACCTTCATGTGATTTCTATATTTCTATATATATTTTGGAATTTTTATTGGTGCGGTTTTGTGGGTATATTTACAGGGGTCTCTAGACTTGCCTTCTCGAAGCTGAAGCCTCGATGCCGAAGGTCTTATTTACTTGTTTACGGCACGTTTGTTTATTTATTCGCCGGCTTGTTGACGGCGCCCGGCTGTCCGATCGGCCTTCGCTGTGTGTGCGTGCGTCTTTGGTGCCACGTGTCACTGCAACATGTGGGAGATTGTCGGCGATCGCGATAAGATGGAGAAAGACTCGTGTGTGTGATGGTCTAGGTGGCTGGCGATCTGGTTACGCGCATCGAAATAAAAGCGCGTATGATGTATAGTCGCCGGGGAAATTGCGCGCAAAGCACGAGTTAATTAATTGCGGCAGGCACGTGCGAAACGGAACTTAATTTATACGCAAACTATTTTCAGGCTCTGCGCTGTTCAGCCAGTGGTCTGGCGGTTACGATTATTCAAATACACGTGGGGTGTTAAACCGCGTTAGGATCACTGTGCGCGGTGATGAATGATGCAAACATCAAAGGTGTCAAAGGTTAGCTGGTTAACGTCTTGCGGAGGCGTTAGAGGAGCTCCTCGGCAGCTTCCGCCAACCGCTCGATTATTAACTTAGCGACGACAATATTCTCAGCGGGGCGAGATGTGCGCGTGTTTGCACTCTGCCATCGTTTCGTTCTTCGAGCACACAAAGCTCCAGCTTTATGCTGCTGCGGTGTGTTTATTCACTTGCAACATCTTCGCGGTTCTTATGCAGACGCTCGTGTCGGGCTGTTCAGTTTAGTGGCAGAACAGAAATTTCGCATTTCCATTATTTCAGTTCTCCTCGAGTGCAATGCGTTGTGCTTGTTTCACACCCAGGCACACATTGGTCCGCGCAGTGCGTCTATTTTCCACTCCACTAACTCGACGTGCTTCGCTTCCAGCTCTTCCATATGGCTTCGCGTTTTGATCCGTGCTAAGATTAATGCTTGTGTCGCCGTCTGCGACGCACGTCCCTGGCTGGTGCCAACTTTCGAAAAATCTGAAACAATTGCTCCTATTTTATCTCGAACGATTTCGCTTTGGGGCATTAACTTCTGAGAAATGTAAATATTCGTGCAGTTGACAAGTTAACTAGTTCGGGTCTCTCGCTCTCTTTGTTTGCATCTGGGATGACAGACTTTATTCTCATTGCTCAACCGCTCCTTCCACTTCTCGACTGATACAACATTATTGCGTATGAATGTTTCAGCTAGACTTGACTTCTGGGACGATGAGCGGCTTGAAAGGAAACGCACGAATATACGAAGATATGCGCTGCACTTGCGGCGGGTCCTTTTGCAATTTTCTATAAATATGCTTTCATCGAGTATGTGGAACATGGCTGGTTGTTTCTTTTTTGTTTGTTTTTCTTAGTTTTCTTTGCGTACCGACACACATTTCGACGCAGACGACGGTTTATGACGATCGTGATTCTCAGGAGTCTTGGTGCGCATTCTCGTCGTCGCTCGTTGCAGTGTCCTCGCAAGTGCTTGACGTGAACGCCAACAAGCCTCATCCTTTCCGGACATTAAGGCAACATTACGAGAGAGTTACGAGCCACGTATAAGCCAACCGCCAGAGGTGTCCCCATCGACCTTGCTCATGCTACCGCCGAACGAGTGTATTAAAGTATTAAATTATGACGCATGACGTTGTAAAAGCTCTTGATCTTAATGTCGGAAAATGGTTTAGAACCAATCCATATGAAACCTTGGGCCATAATTCAAAGTCTCACTTTGAAGCATAAACTCCGAGTGGTTTTGGGGGTCGGAAATTAGGTTCGAGCTTGCAAGTTTCTCCGTCTGTGGTCTGCGCAACTGACAAATTTGGGGTTTGATTACATGCCGCAGTGATGCATTCTCTCCAAAGACGGGCCAGTTACGGCGATGTGCCCCAGTTGTGCGCTATTTAAAAATTGTCAGTCAGTTGCAATTGTTGCTAGGTTTATTCAAACGCAGTTGCACTGCATAACACAAACTGACAATGGAATTATCGTTTTTTTTTTTCTCTTTGCTTTTACGTCATTGTCTTTCTGTCAATGAAATGTCCAGATGGCAGTTGTTTCCATTATGCTTTTCAATGTCGCCCGTCACGTCACAAAAGTTTATTTTGAGATTATGCATTTACTCTTTCAACGCGCGATTTCAAACATTAAGACAATACGTGCACACTTTTTATTTAATTGACGTTTGAATATTCTTGCACGCAGAAATCGTATGTTTTACCTAAATAGTTACATTTGTCTAATGATATTTGCATATACATCAACATCCTGCATAGTTGGTTCGGGTATGTTCACGGCGACATCAATCAAAGCGCGCTTTGGCTGTCAATACGCAATAATAATTGTAATCAGGGATGCATGCAATGAGCACCATTCACGTTCAAGCGCATCCATCTACGTGTGGAGTTAGCTGTAAATAGCGTACGTAGGTTCATACATACTGTTGGATGTGAATTTCCCCCCAGACGCGGTCATCTACGAGATATTGAATTTCCCCTGAGATGCTGTTAATAATTCATTGATAATCCCAACTGGACCAGAAATTTTTTGACAAAATTTTGAATCTGTTCGGCATTATTTGTCAAACGCTAAAACTTGCTAAAACTGTTTAGATTCACGGCTTCTTTGCTTGTATCAGATAATAGGGAAAACCACAAAAAGCTGATTGTTGTAGATTTGTTGACCCATCACTCATACCTATGCTTTAGCAACTATATGTACTCAAACGTTGAGGTAGTAATTTTGTTGTATATTTGTATTTTATTAACGCGCAGGATCCAAAAATAAAATACGGACCTTGGAAGTTTTTACAAACTTTACGACTCTGGTGTGAAGGCTTAATCTGGACGCAAATCGGTTAACCGACTCAATTTAATTTTTACTCTAGTTTGCCATGTGTGTCACCGCAATATATCAATTCTAACCAAACATCAGGTTTGAACCTCATTCGGATCAATCGAAAATGTATAATTTAACGTGCGGCTGCAGCAAAAGCGATAAACATTAAAGTTTTACTGTCTAGGTTGAATGTATCCATTAAGAAAGCAATATTGCAAACACGTAAAATTCAAACACAAATGCGCGTGGTTTGCGACGAAACTCGACGCGTCGATGAAACGGAAGTGAGGTGAGGTTAGTTTAGTGATAATGAATGCAGTCGTAAAAACGGTCTCGTCGGTTCAATTCATTTTTTAAAACACGCTACTGACGGAATTGCCGTTAATATTAGAACGGGCTGGGCGTTGTTGGTCGTGTGTACACTGCTAACCGAATGTCCACGTATATGATTAATTAAAACATTTTTGTTTGCGCTTTTTCTCGTTAAAATAAGCGCCAGATAAACAGGCG
Source organism: Ecitophya simulans (assembly GCA_027574965.2). Lineage (NCBI taxonomy): Eukaryota > Metazoa > Arthropoda > Insecta > Coleoptera > Staphylinidae > Ecitophya > Ecitophya simulans. The sequence goes on along the minus strand of JAODGE020015564.1, from coordinate 4,117 downwards.
GCCGCGGCCAACCGGTAAACTATTGATGGTCGCGTTCGCTTTGTGTGTGCTCCTTGTCCGCGTTGATGATGTTTTGTTTGCAACGCGCGCGAACTGCGTTCGCTCGACGCACAGATGGGTAACTAGCAATTTTCCGCCCGAAGCAAAATCGTGGAAATAAAGTCTGCGGCATTTTCGAAGCGACCGACAGCAACAATGCCAATCTGAAACGCGCGTCGCAAAAGCGCACGCATCCGGTTTCATTGGGTGCCGTTCGTTTCGCCGAAAACTGACCTGATGTGGATAAGTTGTTTATTGAGGGTCAATTTTTTTGTCTGGTTTATGCATATATTGCTTGCCCGCACACGAAACTCGACGCTCCAATCGAAACCCTCAAAAGTTTCTGTTTTTTTTATAAAACTGTTGCAGTAAATGCCGGAGCAGGTAGTTAGTTCTTTATAGTGAAGGATATGTGTTAAGAAATTATAAAATTGCTTCTATAGTGGTAGATAACCAATATTTCATGAAAGATATTGGAACTCTATATTTAGACTAACAATAATATAACCATTACATATTCCCAATTTATCAGTGCATCAGTGCATCGGTGCAATGAAAGCAAAACAAAGTTTTGGTTGATTATATATTCATCCAGTGGAGGAAAGGAAATGTAGGTTAATGATTTTTGGGTTTATCGGGATGTAGCCTTTGACGATTACAACAATTTCGTAAAATCCTTCTAGGCCGTTACAATCTGTTAATCCTTTACAGGTATAGCTCTTCTGGTATAAATAATCTGTTTCTTCTTTACCGGTATATTTAAGGAAGTACTCCAAGTTTTTCTTAATCCTTTCTCGACGAAGTTTGCCGTTTGGTCGGCAAAAGTTCTATTTCTACACGTAGGTAATATTCAGGCATATCGTCCCAACTTTTGAGGTCCTCTTTACAATAAACCTTTAGCGGTTTTGACATCCATTTTAAGTTCAAGGTCATTTATTCTAAGCCAAGTGCGTGAATACTTATCTCGGGTAGGATTTCGGCAAATCGACCCGGACGCGTTTCATTGACGCGGCCGTCGAAGATCAATGCGCGAGTGATAATCGACGCGCGTTGAAAAGACGTGACGTTGTTTTCGCTCGGAACGTTTGCGAGAGTCGGCGGGCGGCAGGTTTTAACGACTTTCGGTGTCGACGCGGCGAACACGCGTCGGGAGAAAATCCGTAAATTACGAAATGATATACACCGACACGGTCGGCGGCGGTGCGAGTCGGAAGATGCATGGCGTTGGCCGCGCGTCGGGCTGCGAAGATGAATCGAGTCGATTAATATCGACGCAGTTGTAGTCGGCTTGTTTGTTTGTACTGCGCCGCGGCTGGATTACGATGGACGCGATACATTGTGCCTGGTGGCCAGAATTCTGGATTCGAAATCAATCGAAACGAAGCTTTGCTCGACACAATGCCGCCGCAAAACCTGTCGTTTGCTCTCGTCCATCGAAAATTAAAGCCGCAACCGACCCTAACGCACGATGCATAATCCAAAACAAGGCGTCGAAAGGTAACCGCACCTCTGAACTATCCTATTAAAACGGGTCGGTGTGAGGTGATAAAATTTGTTAATAAGCATTGATCGCACGAGTGGTCAAAATCACGCGCATTGTGCGCGAAAACAATTACTCGACAACGGCGCGGCCGCATTAAGTTTTCGCTCGTTCGGACGGACTAAATATCGGCAACAATTTCCGTCGAAATATCTCGCAAAGTAGAATTTCGGGTGCATTCGCGTGCGAACGCGCCGTCGGTTTTGATGCGATAACATAACGCTTAGCGCATGCGAAATACACGCTCGGGTGCGTTCGCCCTCACCTGCGGGCGCGGAGGGAGCGAACGTGTGTGATAATTTTCATCGTTTACTGCATCATTAACCGGTTGCGAACATCTATTAGGGTCGACAACGGCGTCCAGGTCTCGAGTCGAGGTTATGTGGACGCAACGAAATCGTGGCGTCAAATTGCATGCATTGAACGGGCGGCAGGGCGTCTGACCGCGCGTTTGCGCAGACAGCGGTGGTAAATTACACCCTCCGCGCCGGCCGCGCGGACGGAGAGAAGGTTCTCTGGTTTTAAGGCGTGCCGCCCCCGACGCTGGAATTCGTTGCGCTGCATGCGCGGCGTGCGCGCGCGTGGAAAATGAATGTGCACTGTAAATTGTCCGCGATTTCCTGCCGGCGGACGCGACAGAATTTATCAGCCAAATCGAGTTTAATTTTCAACATGCAAAATGCAGGTTTACGAGACTTCAAGCGAGGTTTATTGCGCTGCCGCGCAGTCATTTAAATCTCATCTCTGAGCTTAAATTCACTCATTTTAGTGCTAACAAGGAGTGCACACAGTTAACAAATCATCGATTTGGATGATTTTTTTTTTGAAGATGTAGAAACTAAAATAAAGCTCACATAAATCTAAAACTATACAATTACCAAGATTTATTTATGAACAAAGTAAGAACTATTGCACAAAACGACAAAACACATTTATTTTTGCTTCTACATCTTCAAAAAAAAATCGTAACAATTAATGATTTTCTAACTGCGCTATCCTTGTAAGTATTTATTTATTGGGAAATCAGATTTTTTTTTTGTCACTTTCAGTCTCCGAATAAAAATTTCTTGGTAAAATTCTAAGTTTTTTTTATTAAATTTTTTTTTGAAAATTGTTATATAAATAAATTTACAAAATTATCCCCTAAACTGGTCCATTTATGCAGAAAACAAACGTTTTTTTTGGAAATTTTATACTATTTTATATCACAAATTTAAGCACTTTATTTGCACTACTGGAACTTCTAGGAAAAATCAGTTTTTCTAAAAAAATTGATCAGTTATAGATATATCATTTCTAGTTTTTGCAAAATAATACAATAATAAAAAGTAAGAATAGCCTTTGTAAAACATTCTCCGGATTTCTAGTTCGTCATATTTTGCCGACAGTTTTAGTATTAGTGTTATATATTCTGCGCGGAATTTAATTAGCATCCCATTTAAAATTCAATTTACCGTTCTTGATGGTGGCGACTGATGAACTTTGCGGATGATTAACTGAACACGGCGGAAATTAGCGCAGCGCGCAATAATGCGCACTTTAACTTGCACGCGTTAATGCACACATTAAGCGCAACATTTTATACCGACAAGCGCACGAGCTGCGAGAGACGCGGTTTTTCCGTGCCGCCGCCGCCGCCGCCGCCGCCGACGTCGACGCCGATGCCATTATGATTCAGCGCCGGCGTGCTCGGCGGCCATTAGAGCTATTAGCAATTAGTATGTTCGACGCTGCCGATGACGACGAGGCCCACGCGCTATTTTCCGGGTGTAATTAATGAAGGCGACGAGGCGTGCGTCACGTCGTCGAGGCGCGGAGGCGGTATGTAGATTAATGTCTAAGCTATCGCCGCACGCGTATGATCAATCTGGTCACGCGCAAGCAAAGCGTAAAATTATTTTGTGTTGCAAAGCTCGCGCAGCTTGTTTGGAGCCATAGACAAGATACTAATATAGACTGATCACTCCTGCAATTTTAGACTGATTCTAGTGATTGTATATGTATATATTTTTAATGACAGAATCGTGTATCATGAAAGCCATGTTTATGTCCAAACCAATAAAAAATTACTAGTCACTCATAATTTTAAATATTATAGTTCACGAGTGAGTGGTAGCTAAAAAAATTAATAAAAATATAGATTAAAGAAATGATACGTTTAAATTTCGCGCCAAAATTAACCGCAGCGCTCTAGGCGGTATCAACAAAACTATAATTTTTAAAGTAGCTTAAAATAGCAGAAGTGACCCGTCTATATTAGTATAGTTGGCTATGTTTGGAGCAATTGCAGATCCTAGAAATTGACGTGGCAGTAGGATGTAACTACGAGCGCAAATTGACAAAGTGAAAAAATTGGAGAACCGGAAGAAAAATGACCGTGGGAGCGCAGACCTGCTGGAAAGTCCTGAGAGCGCTTTTAGCTCAGGAACGCCGAAAACGCCGGACGAATCGAGCGAAAGATTCGCGCGCTCGATTCGCTTGATGCACGGCCGAAATTCTCAAGACAAATGAATTGTAACTGTCGCCCTGGCGTCCGGT
>JAODGE020015531.1:0-16956 GCA_027574965.2 Ecitophya simulans | reverse complement strand
CTATGTGTCTGTTTGGTTCACTCTACGAGTTGTTTACTTCTGCATCGCGCAACACATAGAAGAACGAGCTCCAAAGGGATCAAACGACAAGGAAGTGGAGGAATCAAGTACTCTCTCTCACACACACCCAGACACACAGACTGCTGTGCTCATTTTCGTTCTCTTACCCTTCCACAGATGGACCTCAGCTCAACGGGGAAGATGGTGCTCGCCAAGGAGGCGCAGAGCGATTCTCTGTATGAGGGGCTCGTCGAGCAGCACAACGGTTGCAGCGCTTATGAAGAGGAGACACAAGCAGACTCTCCACCTGAGTGCTGTTGTATCAAGCCAGTGATTTGCCACATCATCCACATGTAGGTGTCCATGTTTTATAAGCGCTTCATGTATGCCCTCTGCGCACTCTACGTTTTACTGGTATGTGCAGTTGTTTTAAACATTGCCGCTGCTGCCGTCATGTTCGCTGATGACGGGGTTGCGCGGTACTTTGGACTGTCGTTCCTCTATTTGCTCAGGATTCCCGGGGCGTGGGTGCTCTGGTATCATGGTTCATACTGCGCCATCACAGGTTCCTCGCGCGCGCGGCAAATCATCACTCTTGTGGGGCACCTCTTGGGCGTTCTTTTGGACGCGTGGACGGTGGCTAGCTACCCGGGACTCAGCGCGTGTGGGTGGATGACAGTGATTTATGCAATCCTAACCATGGGAAGGTATGGGGTGTTCATTGCAGCAGCTACTCTATGGTCAGTTCACTTCGTGTTTCAACTTATCATGTTCGGTATCTACTCTATGATAACGCGTGATTTGCTGAAGGGGGAACGACTGCATTACAATGCTGCAGTATGAGCGGTGTCGTGGTGATATAGTGTGCGCTTCGCTCGACAGGCCCATCATTTACCCTTTTTTTGATTTCTTCTTTTCACCATTTCTTCGTTGAACATTCTCATATGTACTACAGCTTATTGCGAGTGCTTTTCTTTTTCTTAAATTATCTGAGTACATGAGGTGTGCGTGTGAGCGTGTTGCCACCGTGATGCTATTATCTACACATATATAAATATATATGTATATCTCCATAGCATCTTGGACACTGTCAATGCCACTAAAAGCAAAACTGAACAAACGAAACCAAAACATATATATGCTGTAAAGGCTACTCAGCAACTGCACCGTTTATGCGGTGTGTGGTGTGTGTGTCTGTCTTTCTGGGAAAGTGAGAATGCGATCAGTACAACCCACGACCCAGCACCGCCGCAGTTCTGTGGACGGAGACGCAATGTGTTGTCAATGTCATCCGCACCGCTGCATATACCGCGAAACAGTACCCCTCTATTATATATATGGTTGGCGAGATATTCTACATGTTTTCCCCTGCTTTGTTTTCCAAACATACCTTTTTTATTATTCTGTGTGTGAGCACGCTCTTTTGAAGACCTGCTTCCTTCATACCATAAGCGGAAGGAGTCCATTAGTGTGTATGTGTGCGTGCGCAAGGGAGGCTCAGCCGCTGATCATTTTTTCCTAGCACATCTCTACCACGCCATTAAAGAAGAAGGGCAAAGGAAAACAACAACAACTGTAGAGAGGCGAGTGGAGTGCGAGCGGATTTGTACTTCAAGTGACCTACTACCGCTGCTGCGTTTTGGGCTTCATCATTTACAAAGGAGAGGTGTGGGTGTGTGTGGTGGTACTGTAACTACAGAGAGGAGAGAAGACATGCCCATTTCACCTAACCAGCCACGACAAGCGAGCTTCACCCAGCAGCTCAAGCCGCACGTGTCCTTCTCTACGCAACCCCGCACCGCGTCGTACCGTGGAGACCTCACCGCTTCCGCAGCGCAGCAGCAACTGTCGCTGCACCACGCTTCACCTGGGTCAGGCCTTGGCACTCGTCGCCACGCCAATGGACGGCCGGCAGTGAGCAGGGGGGGCGGCGGCCACCAGCGCAACCAGAACCTCCTCGACTCTCAGCTGCGGGAGCCAAGCATGGTCAAGGTGGTCATCGACGGCGATGACGGTGGTGTGGACATGCGGCAGGTGCACGAGCGCATCGAGGCTGCGCTGCGCGTGCGTACGTCGTACAAGAAGGAAGCGAAGAGCATTCCGAGCGAAGCTTTCGCACGACTGCCGGGCCGAGTAGCGATCACGCATGAGCAGGGCGTGTATGAGGTGTCGAGCCACTCCGTGGCCCACTTTTACGCTCTGCCGCCGTGGAGACAGTTTGTGTCGGATGTGAAGATGCTGCGACCCACTGTGGGCAACACCAAATGCGTGAAGGCCTGCGCGCATCGCCTCGGTATCATGCAGGAGCGCTCTCGCATGTTCTTTTTGCTGAACGCGGAGATGGAGGAGCGGCATCACCTCCGCAAGGCTGGTGGAGTTTTCGCCAACGTGGCGAAGGTTGACCCCTCCGTGGAGCTTTCTAAGTGCACAGACCCGCAGGAGCTGCTGAAGGGCGTGATGGAGTGGTGCCACCGCACCCCCGACGCGCCCATCCGCCTCCGCTGTGGGCGCAACTCGACGCTGCGCGAGCTCCTGCAGTCCTGCGGGGTGGAGGACGCAGCGGAACTGACGGTGGAGGGCCTCGGGTGGCAGCAGCACCAGCACTCCGCCGAGCCCCACTTTCCCGCCGCCCCCTTTGTGGACATGCAGACCCTCAGCGCTGAGCTTCGCTTCACCTTCCTAAACGTGCGTGGGATGATGGGGCCAAAGATGCTCAAGTGGTTTATGGAGCGGGCGGAGCGGACCACCCGCAGTCCACAGGCGGCTGAGTACAGCATCCCGATTTACGGTAGCCACGCGTCGGAGTTGCCCGATATGGCCAAGACTCTTCAGAGCAACAAGGTGGGTCCGTATCAGCGGGTGAGGTGGGTGCTGCACCTGTGTCTGCAGCGCACCCCGCCATCCACGACGTCCACGGTGCAGTGTGAGACCGTCCAGGATCAGCTCGACAATGTGTTCCTGCCTCTGCTGAAGGCCACCATCGCTTCCTCGGGCGGCTCGCCGGTGGCCTGGATGCTGCCTCAAATTGGTGCACTGCAGTTGGAGAGCGGGGAGGGGCCGGGTGTCGACTTTGACGAGGGCGCGGGCTTGCCGGAGTCGGTGCCGTACGGTTCCCCACAGAGTGGGCTGTACTTCTTCTATTATGTGTACGCGAACCTGACCGTGCTCAACAGCCTGCGTCGTCGCAAGGGACTCAACCAACTACAACTGCGGTGTAGTGGCGGCTGTGGGTCCGGCATGGACAGCCTCGTCGGAGGCTATATGCTGGCTGACGTGATCACGCGATCGACAAAGCTGCTGCACTACCCAGTGCTGCAGTACCTCTGCGGGCTACACGGCGTGGGACTCACGATGAGCCCCTTGAGCGACCACATCCGCGGTATCGTGTCCTACCATGACCACCCGCTGCCCAACTTCCTGCACCGCTGTCTGAAGGTCACCGTCGCGACGGAGGCACCGCTACTGTACCACCACAACCCAAACGCCCTCACGGAGGAGTACGCTACCGCACAGAAGATGTTTCGTCTCAGCTCACTGGACATGACGGAGTTGGCGCACAACAGTGTCACCATCTCCTCCTTTCCCGATGAGGTGAAGCGCGAGTGGCTCGGGGACGATTACGACATGGAGGTGCAGGGAAACGTGTTTGAACTGAGCCACGTCACGAACGTCCGCCTCTCCTTCCGCGAGGGCGCGTGGGCGTTAGAGCGCGGGATGCTGCGTGACCTCTACCTCAACCCCGTCACGGAGAACACAGCTGCCAGTCGCAGTAGCCGCTGGCACTTTCTCAGCAACGTGGAGGAGGTTGAGTACAACACCGTCCTCGACAGCCGCATCCGCTTTCCACGAACGGTGCTCAGCGGCCCGTATATGGCTGGCAAATCTACGATCGCCGCACAGCGGATGGCGCGGGCGCTAGAGCTGCGCCACAAGTATATATGGCGCGCGCCCAACCCCTGGGAGGCCTCCCGCGGCCGCGCCGTGGAGGCCGACTTCCTCCGCAAAACAGACTCCTTCAATGAGGACGAGTGGACGTACGCCGCAAGCGATGCTGTGTTTATCTCGTACCCCCGCGACGCTGTGCGGGCGTGGCCCCGCACACTCCCAACACTGGACGACTTTCACAAGGACCTGACGGAGCTGCTGGACATCTGCGCGAGTGCGGAGGTGCGGGAGTTGGCGCACCGGCGCTTGGAGATACTGGACCACAAGTTCCGCCTGCACCTCGCGCTGAACCATGCGAACGAAGCGGGCACGACGGCGGAGCGATCCTCGTCTAATCGAGACATTTACCAGGCGACAAAGGTGGACACGCACATCCACATGGCGGCTGGGATGACACCGAAGCAGATGCTCGTGTTTGTGCTCAAGAAGATGCATGAGAACGGTGACGACATCGCGATGAAGAAAGGGGATGAGATCATCACGCTGGGTCAACTCTTTGCGAAGGCCGGCATCACAGACAATCTCACAGTGGACCAACTCAATGTGCAGGCCGACCACACACTCTTTGAGCGCTTCGACAACTTCAATAATAAGTACAACCCCATGGAGAATGGTGACCTGCGCTCGCTCATGTTGAAAACAGACAATTTTATGAATGGGCGCTACTTCGCAGAACTCATCCACAATGTGTTCGCGCAGTACTCGCGGGATCGATACACCTACGCCGAGAACCGCGTCTCGGTCTACGGCATAAACATCAAAGAGTGGGACAAGCTGTCGCACTGGTTTGCCACGCACGGGATGACGAACCGGCACAATAAGTGGATCATCCAGGTCCCGCGCGTGTACAAGGTGTTCCGCTCCCAGAACGTCATTGGTAGCTTCGGCCAGTACCTGCAGAACATCTTCGAACCCCTCTGGGAGGCCTCTCTGCACCCCTCTGAGCACCCCACACTTCACAACTTCCTGAAGCACGTGAGCGGCTTCGACTCGGTCGACAACGAGGCCACGCTGGACCTCCCCTTCACCCCGGTATCTCCATGGGCCTGGACGGCGATTGAAAACCCGCCTTACAATTACTACCTCTACTATCTCTACGCGAACATCCGCACACTCAACGAGTTCCGCGCCTCACGTGGGTTCTCCACCTTTTCACTGCGGCCGCACTGTGGCGAGTCGGGGTCAGAGGAGCACCTGTACGGTGCCTTCCTCTGTGCCAACGGCATCTGTCACGGCATCAACCTGCGCAACGACACGCCTATGCAGTATCTTTACTATCTCACACAGGTCGCCCTGCACGTCTCCCCGCTCAGCAATAACGCGCTCTTCCTGAAGTTTCTCAATAACCCATTCCCTGCCTTTTTCCGACGCGGCCTGAACGTCTCCCTGAGCACAGACGACCCGATGATGTTTCACCAGACACAGGAGCCCCTCATTGAAGAGTACAGTATTGCGGCCCGCGTGTGGGGGCTCAGCCCGAATGATCTGTGTGAGATTGCCAGGAACTCCGTGCTGCAGTGTGGTTTTGATCACAACTTTAAGCGCGATGCGATTGGGTCTCAGTGGTACATGTCCTCCTCTCTCGGCAATGACCCCCTCTGCACACACCTCTCTGATATTCGCGTCGCCTTCCGCTTCGAGACCTATCACACGGAGCTCCAGCACTTGGAGATGTGTGCGGAGAGGCCGATCGTGCGGTTCATGATGACGGCGGCGGAGGAGCGCGAGATCAATGAGCAGAACCTCGATGTCGGCCCTGAGGAGATTATCTTGTCCACGCATGATCAGGATATGGAGGTGATGCTGCGCGAGATCGATGCGAAGCGTGAGCAGATCCGCGTGTCCAAGATCCAGGTCGACCATTTCCGTCGCCAGCAGCACTCACTCGTCGAGAACATCACCGAGTTGGGTGTGCGGCGCCAGGAGCAGCAGGAGGAGGCCGACCGCGCAGAACGGGAGCGGGCGCACTACGACCACGACCCCCTCTCAGCCGCCGCCGCCACGACGGCGACGACCTCTCAGCGCCGCCATCAGACACGGCACCTCGCTCAGTCCACCTTCCAGACCAGTGAGAGTGAGACTGTGCAGCGGCTGCTGAGGTGGCGGCCGATGCCCCCGCACACGCTGCGCTCCGTGCAGCAGTGCAACCTCAGTGCCAACAGCAGCAAGGCCCGCCCGCTGCCTCCGGTCCGTCGGACTCTGTAGCTTGTGTGTGTGTGGGGGGGGGGAATGGGGACGGCGGGGAAAGCATTGTGTTGAGGTCCGTGCGGGATGGCGGTCACTTCAGAGGAGCCCGGGGGTGGGGCAGGGAGAGGGACTGCTTCACAAGTTTGTATAATAATGCCACCTTTATGTATAAAGGAAAAAAGGAAAGAATGAATTGTATAGCGTGAGTTGTGCTCTCCTCTGTATTAGGAAGAGAGCACCCCATGTACACTCCCATCACAAGTAACCAGAGCGATTCGTGCTCACCTCGGGCTTGCACATCATCATGAGCAGCTGCGTTTATATCAGCAGAGAGGAGCTTTTCTGTTGAACTCCCCCCCAAGTTACTCAGCGCCATGGGTGCACTGTTAATGTGAATGCTCTTTTCCTCTTGCGACTTTTACTCCGCCTCCGCCTGCCACTTTCCCCCCTCCTCATTCTCTTTCTATTTGGCTCTCTCCCCTCCCTTTCTTCCCCTACTGCGCATCTTGACAAATAGCTGATTATTAGATATACCTCTTAGGTCGTGTATATATATATATATATATACATATACACACACGCACTCGAACATACAACTTCATCTTTGTTCGTTGTGCAGTTCCCTTACGATTCCTTAGGCGGAGTCTCTCTTTTATTATTTATTCGTTGTTATCGCAGCCCTCCTCTGGCCTTCCCCCATCTTTCTCTATTCCTCCCTCTTATCCCCCTTTTCAGGAACCACCCAATCTCCGTCTCGCACAAAAGCACACTGACAGGCACAATTCTTCAAACATGTTGAGCTCTCCTGGAACTCCCACTCCGAACTATGGCGAGGCGTGCGGAAATGGTGGGTGGGTATGTGCCCGCTGCTCGGTTGAACACCCCCCTGAGGTACTGTACTGCCCAATGTGTCTCTTCGCCCGCCCGCTCAGCCGAGTGGGCATCCCGCAGATCTTCGCCGGTTATGTGATCCACTTTAACGGCGTCATCCCCCGCACGATCATGCACCCGAGCCACTCGGTGGAGTGGCGCATGGCGGAGCGACAGGGGGCGCAGTGCAAGGTCAAATTTGACGCCTCAGAGGTGAATCTGCTGGTTTACAGGCCTGGTTACGAGCGCAGTGAGAAGTGCCGCATGTGCGTGGACAAGTTGCAGGGCATCCTCGCGGTGTCCATCACGTGGATGCTCGATTCGCTTTTGCAGTCGCGCCAGATCCACCCGGCCCTCTACCGACTTGCCGAGATCCCGGCGGTGGCGAGCCCCACCGTGCGCGGCACGAACCTCCCCCACCACCAGCACCCCTTCTACCAGCTCAACAAGGCGGAGTACGCGATCCCAACCTCCTTTCCTCCACCGAGGAAGGTCTCCGCGGCCGCTGACCAGGGAAAGATCTTCTCGGGCAGGGGCATCTCCCTCAAGGACGCCGCGCTGCTAGCGGAGGCAGGCCACCTGAACATCCCGCCCTTTTATGAGGTGGACCCACCGCACTTCACAAACGTCAACGTCTACGAGGCTGTGCTCGCGTGCACCGGTGGTGGTAGGGGCAAGCGCGGCTTCGACGACGAGAACGATGAGATGGAGGCCCGCCCGGCTGCGGCCGGCATTGAGCTGATCCTCTCCCAGCAGCCGCAGAACCGGGTGGATCGAATGCTCTTTAGCGGAATGTCCATCGCCCTCTCGCCGACCCTGCAGAGCCAGAAGAACGTCGTCGACGCTCTCAAAAGCTGCGGCGCCAACATCGTGGACGTCACCAAAAACCCAGAGAAGGAGTTGCGCACCAACGTGACGCACGTGCTGTACGCACACCAGGACAAGAAGTGCGACTTGCTTATTCTAGCAGCTTACATCCGCGAAACGGAGCTCCCCGGGCTGCGATTGGTGCAGTCCAACTGGCTGGAGGATTGCTACCTGCTCGGGGAGTGTTTGCCTCTGCATGCGATGTACGTCCCAACCGCAAAGCTGATGGACACCCTCAACAAGAAGTACTCGAAGATGCACGCTTAAGCCAAGCCGCGCCGCTGTATGTCATTTACGAGAGAGAGAGTTGTTTTATTATTACTATATATCTATATATTTCTAAAAGGGCACGTTTACGGGAAGGGTGCGGGAAAGTAGATAAGGAAGCCGACAGAACAGAGGGAAGACAAGATGCGCGGAGGGGATGGGGAGGGGAGGGGAAGAGTTGCAGACTCACATGAGCATCAACCGCAACAGCGTCGTGGCATTTGTTTATATTCTCTTTCCTCTTGTTTACCTGCAATTCAAATTTTTTTTGTTAGTGTATATATACATATATATATTTTCTCATTGGTACGCACTCTCTCTGTCTCGATTTGTATTTCTTCAGATCACAAGCACCTGTGTGGTGTATTCATCAATCGAAAGAGAGAATGAGAGAGCTGGGTGCCGATTCCTGCACACTCATGCACGCATCTGTCCCCTTTGCCACTTTGAGCTTCGGCGTTAGCATGCACACACAGTACCGGTGGGCATGCAGTGCTAAGAGAAACGGGGGGGGGTTGGGAGTGAGAGGGACGTACAATGGAGGAGAGTACACTCAGCGCGTGCGTACGCATGTGCGTATGTTCCTCTTCATTTATACATATATATATATAAATATGTGTGACCTTCACACAGTGGATGTGCAATCGACACTCTCAGAGTGAAGTGTATATGAACGTGTGTGCGGGAGCACATGTAGATCAATTGGTGAGGTGTTTGAGAGATGATGAGGGTGTGTGTAGAGAGGAGTGTGTGTGTGTTCCGTCAATGTGCGTGGAGGATTCATCCCCAGAGAAAAATAAAAACTACTGTCTTTTTCCACTGTAGTATCTTTACGTCTAGTTTTTCCCCCTTTCTTTTGTGAGCAGTTGCTGCCATGTGTGTGTGTGTGCTTCGTAATTCTGTTCTCTCTCTTTAGCCCCCCCCTCCCTCTCCTCCTCCTCCATATTCTCCCCACCCCTGTCGCTGTGTCTCGGGTGGTTTCCACGCTATTGCTGTGCCCAACACCTTCACTTTTCCCATCCCACCCTCACTACCAGGTAGCGTTAACCACTGTACGCTTCTACTCCTTTTTTTAAAATTTCCCTTTTCTTCTTTTAGAAGAACCCTATTTTTCCTCTCCGCTGCTGTGTTGGCAATCTGTTTTTGAGTTGTTGTGCTGTCATCTTCGTCGTCGTCTTTGACCTTCTCGCTGGTCAGTTTCCCGTTGAGAGGAATGCGAGCGCGCGGTGTTTGTGAATGCGAAGAAATAAGAGAAAAAGGTCATTGACAAGCAATACGATGCCTCCTCATTGACACGTTCCTCGCCCTCTTTCTCTCTTGATACCCTCTCCCCCTCCCCTCTTTCTCCTCTTGAGCGATAAATGGTTAAAGAGAGAGAGTAGAGAGATACATAGAACAGCATTTTTTTATGCGTTTGTTTGCAGTCGCGGAGTGATCCCCTCCCCCCTCTCTCCCCTCCGTTACGCACACACACGCGTGCCTATACACACCCATAAAAGCAAAGCAAACAAGCAAAGAGCAACCGTTTCGCTCCTCACCATTATAGATATATATATATATTATTTGCACTCCCGCGCGCAGGTGACTGTTCATGTTCTTCTGGATGGTTGTATTCCTTATTGTGGCGGTGGCAATCATCGCTACCCCTGCGTATCAGGTGGTGTCCATTAAGATCCAGCAGTTCGCGTATGGTGCAAAGTTTATGGTGAAGGCCAAGGACCTACCGTCGCAGTACCGGGGAACCAACTATCTCAAAATGACGACCGCGGTGGCCTCCCACGCTGGTGGCAAGCGTACGATTCGCGTCGTCTTTATTCGCCACGGCCAGTCGGTGTGGAACTCGCTCTTCAACTCCATCGATACAGGGCTGCCCTCCCGGATGGTGAGGGCAGCCCTGCGCGAGACCATCGACTTCTTCACCGACCCCTTCGGCTCCGTCATCATCGACTCCCCACTGAGTACCAAAGGGCGGAGAGAGGCGTCAGAGCTGGCCTCCTTCATGCGCTCGGCCAAGGAGAAGGTTTCTTTCGACCCCAGCACATCCGTCGTGGTGGCCAGCAACCTCCGACGTGCACTGGATACCGCACTCACTGGCCTCGGCCCCCGTGTCTCTCTCACGCGGGAGCGCATTGTGGTGGATTCCTCTCTCCAGGAGGGCTCCCGCAACATTGACGCACAGACCCTCTCCACGGAGAAGGGCAAGGTGGCGCCAATGCAGATTGGGTCTATCACCGATCCGCACGCGCTCTCCACCGTGCTGGATCCATACCTCAACGATGGGAACAAGGTGATTGGCGTGGATGTATACCAGCGCATGGATACGTTTTTGCTCCACCTGTTCGGCGGGGCTGGGGCGGACAACCTCGTCCCGGCCTCCTCCTCCCCGTCATCGTCGTCGTCGCGTAGCAACGAGGACCTGACAGAGGTGATTGTGGTGGGGCACAGTGGGTACTTCCGCAATTTCTTTCGCCGCTTCCTCCCAGAGACCTCCGCCCACGCCGCCCGGAGGCGAAAGATGCAGAACTGTGCGGTTGTGACCTTCAATGTGTCGCGGAACGATTCGGACGGGAAGGTGGAGGTGGACGAGTCATCCATCAAGGTGCTCTTCAAGGGGTTCAAGTAGAAAGGCACGGCGGTGACACATGGGCAGGGGGGCAGGAGGTGTCTGTCTGTCTGAGGGGGGGGGGGAAGAGAGTGCGAGTCCAGAGGTGAGGGGTGTGTGTTTGTGTGAGGGGATCCGCATGCGGCTCTCTATCCAGTTCAGCACGCCCCTCCCTCCACCCACCCCAGCGCCACCACTGTATTCCAGACCGAGATACGACTGTACGGTGTTGCTACGCATACACACACACTCTTCCTCTCTTTTCTTTTCCCTTTCTCTCTCCTTCTGCAGTATTCTTGCACGTTCCTCACTGTCATGGACATTACCGAACCTCCCACCCTTCTCCCCCTCCCTCCCATTCTCTCTCTTCGTTTCCGGTGGAGATGGTATGCTCCTTAATTCCTCTCCGTCTTCTCCATCGGTGTGCGGTGATGCTCGACGCCGCGATTGCTTGTTGTGCTCGTCACACCTTCAAACGCTGTGTGTTCATTGCGCCCTCTCTCCCCCCTTTTGCTTGTTTGTTCTTTGCTTACTTACAGTGGACAGTGTGGGCGTACAGAGAGAGACACGGTCACACACAGAAACACATCTGCTCCCGCCAGCTTTCCTCGGCAACATCTGATAGTCGTGGGGGTGGGGAGGGGAGAGAGAGAGGGGAGGTATCCATGAAGCGGCTCTCTCCACGGTGCACTGCCATGTGCGCTGGTGTGCTTAGCAGGTGGGGCTGGTCCGTGTCGCGTCGCCACTTCCGTGATGCTCGCCACGCGCAGGTGTCCGATGAGGAGCTGCGGCACCTCGACCAAGAACTCCCGCCGCGCGAGCTGTTGACGGAGCTCCGCAGCTCCGATTCCGCCCCCGACGAGGACGATGAGGTGCGGGTTCCCGGGGACGCCTTTGGGATTATGCGTAATCGTGTTGTGTTCTACCGTCCCCTCCCCCGCCCGCAGCACACAGGGCGGCTGCGTTCACTAATGCCGCAAGGAACACATCCGCTTCTCTGCTTTAACGAGTCAACGGTGAAGCTGCTCTGCGGCCGTTATGGCGTCTCCGCGGAGGACGCGGTGGGGGCGCTGCGCGACGCCCGTGGCGACATCAACCTTGCCACGGACCTGCTGGAGCAGAGGCTGGATATTGGGGTGAGCTTTGGGTGCTTCGGGCTGGTCTGTCTAGAGTCCTATGACCCCGAAACGTTCTGCCTGGTCTCGTACAATCTGCCTAACTTTGCAGCCACACGCGACGACGACACACTCGACGCAATTCACGAGCTGACCCTCTCTGCGGCCGAGATGCCCGCCGACATCCCGAGCTCTCATCTGCGGCAAACCTTGATGCACGAGTGGACGATCGAGGACGGCACGTCGTGCCGGGACATCCTCAGAGACTATAACCTCACCGTAGGTGAGATTGTCCTTCTCCCACATGGCGAGTACGGCGCCAACGGATTTAACGTCCTGTGCCCGGTGAAGGAGGACGCGCCAAACATTGGTGTGGCTGCCGCGGCGTGTTGCTTGGACTTGCGCACCGGCATTCACAATCGCTTCCGCTTCCATGTGGAGCGCATCGCTGATACAGTGAGTGAGCACGTGCTGCAGGAGCGGGTGCATTACGCTCACGCGGCACACATACTTCGGCAGCCCTACTGGTTCCGTCCAGAGTACAGCGTGGAGGAGCTGATCCGCTTCAAGGAGTCTCTGCTGCAGCCGAGCGCGTCCACGTACGAGATGCGCTACGCAGCAGTCTTCGCTCCGCAGTACAACCTGCCCGGATTCCGCAACATTGTGGAGATGGAGAAGCTCCGCATTGCGCAGCACAAGCACGAGAAACACTACGAGGATTTCACCGCTCCAGGCAATTGGCTCACCAGTGACAACGCACAGCTGCAGACTGTTGTGGCTGGCGGTGGCGGCGCCAATGCCCCTGGTGCCGCCATGCACGCCGGTACGAACGACGGCCCGGCGGTCACGAATGCGATGGAGACGAGCGCTGGGCCGCTGCGCCGCACTCTGGAGAGATCTATGCAGACCCATGGCGATCGTATCTTTGCACGATTTTACAGGAACAACCACCACTAACGAACAACCACTCACCTCTACAAATACACACACAGGGAGAAAGAGAGATACACATCATCATGTGTGGCGCTCTGCACGTATCTTCGTATGCGCATGTGTGTTCATGACTCTCTCTTTCTGTGTGTGTATGTGTGCTTTATGTTCAGCTTTGTTTTGATCGTCTCTCGGAGACTGAAAACAACAGCGACGACAACAGAAAATAAAATCACGACATTCGATGTGGACGGGTGGAATCTCCGTTGGCGTTAATGCAAATCATTTGGGCCAGTATATATATATATATATATATATGTTTGGTGTGAGCACTCCGATTCACTAAACGGAAAGCAGTGCAGAGCTGACCGAGTGAGGAGTAGGTAACCCCAGCACCCTGACTCACTAACTCTCCCTCTCTTATTGCGCATATTCAATGGCTGGTCACCTGAGCATATTTTGTTTTTGCACTCTCACTGCCCACTATTCACTTTTACACACACACACACACACATAAACGCGCTCGCATACACATAAGACTGACCAGGCGAAGGAGGATTCCCCCGGATCAAGTCGCGTGCGAACCACAAACCCCCCCCCAAAACAACAACAATAAGAATATCAAGGTCTGCTGATTTGAGGAGACCGGTCAAGTATATTTTTTTAAAGGAGAACAATGGGTGCTGGGATCTGCCACCACGCTGGCGGCGACTCAGTCGCGCGTGCGAATGGGCGTGCGGCCGCTGGACCATCTTGTATCAGTACTGCGGGATCGATAGATGGGAAGGATGTGAGGTTGTCGTCGAATTGGGCATCCGGGTACTTCGTCGCGGAGGCGGAGTGCGGCGCGGTCACCACTTATGAGGACTACAGATCCTTCACGGTGACCACTTCCGACAATGCGTCCAAGGGAAAGACGGATCGCGTGTGTGGGTGGTTAGACAGCTCGTGTGATGCACGGTCCGCATATGGTCACTTCTCACTCTTCAATCCCAATGACGCGCGTGTGTGGCCGGATGACTTGGTGGAGGGTTTTAATAGTGCTGGTCGCTTCCCACCCCGTAATGGGAACGCCCAAAAATCTCCAAGAGGGAAGAGGACGAAGGAGGTTCGCGCGGCACAATGATATCTCTCCCCCTCCTCTTTTTGTACCACCATCCCTTACTTCAGCGAAAAACGCTGTAAGAGAGCATTAATAGCTGTAACAAAAAAGAAATGAGCGAAACAACAACAATACGTTGTACGTGTTTGGTCTGCGCAATGATCTTTCCTTTCTCGTTTTTTACGCACACAGTTCTCTCTCGGTGTCGGGTTGCCTTTTGCTGCTGCTTGATGCTATTTTTTTCAAATTTTTTGCACTCACAGTCCCCTCCCTCCACGACCAGTGGGAGCAGACAGAGGCACAGGAATAGTGGCATCATCATCATTGTTATATATCTATCTATCTAGCTATCTATCTATATATATATGTATATAGTATTACGTTCGTTATGCGTTTTTTCGGTCCTTTTTTCGTTTTCTTTTGATTTATCTAGGACGATAAGAACACTTCTTTCTACGTGTGATGCGACATGGTGACGAGTTACTTTAAAATAGTTTCTCTCTCTCCTCCATATGCTCCCTCTCTTTCTCCCTCGCTCTTTGCTATGAGTCAAATGTAAGCTATTCTCCCCCCTCTCGGCGTCAGCACAGATCATCAGAGAGAGAGAGAGAGGAGGGATAACAATAAATAAATGAAAAACAACAACAACTAAAGTCATCACATTGAAAAAAGCAGTACATTCTTAGTATTCCCATAGAGACCTCCAACCCTCTTTCATAGTCATCGTGCTGGACTTCATTCACTGAGGAGAGGGGTGGGGATAACGAAAATATTAATAAATGTCACAAAAATATGTGGTACAATCTACAAGAGTGTATATATATATATATATATATATACCTATATACAAAAGCAAATCGACCGAACAAAAGCTATCTAAGGCAAGCGAAGGGAATGCGCAATCAAATGCTGTTTCTTCGCTAACGTCTGTATATTCTCTGTGTGTGTGTATGTGGTGCCATTAGGCTCTGTTGTTTTCTGTGAAATTCATTCTGCCTATACTAAGATTGTTCCGGTAAAGACAACGCAAAGGGAGGGGGGGGGGGGCGATGAATAGATGGATGAGAGAAAAGGAGTGCACCCACAGACATGTTTGGGGGACCCAATTTCTCGTCTATGGGAATGACAAGAGGTGCCGCGTGCATGTGGGCTGTCAATTTCAGGGAGGTCATTGCTTTTTTTGTGTTTCTGTATGTGCGGTACGTATGCATATGTGTATGTGCGTGTTGTGTTTGTGTGCTGTTTCGTTGGTGCCTGTTCTCTTCGTTCTCTCTTTGTGGTGACACTAATGAGTGAGAGACGAGAGAGAGAAAGGGCAGAGAGCATGATGGAAATGATGTGGGATTGAGCACACACTGCACGCAGGTGGAGGAGTCGGAGTGTTCATTGTACTGTGCACACTCTCTCACGTCCCTCTCAGAAAAAACAAAAAACAAAATGGAATGACAGAGGAGAGGCGCGTGATGGTACAATGAGCCCTTCTTTTTGTTATGCGTTTCAGGGGCACAGATAGTTGTTAGGTCACCACCATCTGCGCGTGTGCGTGTGCGTGTGGATGTGCTGTATATATTTGTACCTGAGCAGGTGTGAATTCATGCGTGTGCATGAGCGGTGAGCGAAAAGGTTCCTCCCCCTCTTTCCCGACTGATACCTCTTTTTTGTCCTCCGATGGAAAATCATAAAAATAATCAGAAGCCACAATAATGATCCAATTCGCCATTTTGTCAATTGGTGATTAGACCTTCCACTAAATGTGTGCACGTCCATCATGTTGTTATCTTGATTGCCTCTCCTACCTTTCTTCTCCGGACTTTTTGCTCTCTCTTTCAACCAACTCACATGTGTGTATTTTGGGAATCGCCTATTAAAAAAAAATAAATCATTCAGCATACACACACAAACACACTCAGAGAGAGAGGTGCTCTTGTGCCCCCCACTTTTTATTATTAGTGTTATTCCCATTTAGCGCATATACACGTACACGCCCCGCCCTTTCTATCAGGTCGTGCGTTCAGTTGTAGTTATATTTATTTATCTATTTAGTCTGTGCTTTCTGTCTTTCTCTCTGTCAAAACAGCACGGCAGTGATCTCACGCATTCTTGGTGCTCCACCCGGACAAGACACCGTGTTATTAATTATTGATATATAGAGATATATTCCTGTACTGGCTTTTATTATTATTATTGATCGAGTGACAGAAGTTCATCATGAACCGCGCCGGATTTGACAAGTACATTACCGTATTCAGCCCTGATGGTACCCTCTATCAGGTCGAGTATGCCTTCAAGGCAATCGCCTACTCGGGACTGCTGACGGTGGCGATCCGCTGCAAGGATGCTGTGCTGGTGGTGACGCAGCACCAGGTGCCCGACCGCCTCATGCGCCCAGACACCGTCACCTCTCTCTTCGCCATCACGGACAACGTTGGCTGCTGCATGACTGGCCGCGCGCCGGACGGCAAGGCGCTCGTGCAGCGCGCGCGCGAGGAGGCCTCGGACTACAAATACCGATATGGCCTCCCCATCCCAGTTGGCCTCCTGGCGAAGCGGCTCGGCGACAAGGCACAGGTCCGCACGCAGCAGGCTGGGCTGCGGCCGATGGGGGTGAGCGCGACGCTGATTGGCATGGATCAGCGCGACGAGGACGGGGAGTGGGTGCCGCAGATATACTGCGTGGACCCGGCCGGATGGGTCGGCGGCTATTATGCGATTGCAGTGGGTAAGAAGCAGGTGGAGGCGAATGCGTTCTTGGAGAAGCATCAGAAGGATGTGAACTTCGATACGCTCTCGGAGAAGGAGGCGGCGATGATTGCGCTGTCGGCGGTGCAGAATGCGATTGGGTCCGAGTTGCGGGCCTCTGATGTGGAGATGGGCCGCTGCACACTCGTGAACAGAGACTTTGAGCGGATCCCTAGCAGCCAGGTCGACGATTGGCTCACAGCCGCTGCGGATGCGGACTAACGTTCAGCCCCCCCCCCCCCCCCCCCCCCCCCCCACCCCCACCCCGGCCCGCCCCCCCCCGCCCTTGGGGGGGCGGGGGGGGGGGGGGGGGGGGGGGGGGGGGGGGGGGG
>JAODGE020015527.1:0-14456 GCA_027574965.2 Ecitophya simulans | reverse complement strand
GATTCAATGTAAGTTTCCAAGAGTATTCGAACGACGCACCATTTAATTCAATTTACGCTCTGTGAAAATTGCAAATAAAAATTAATTTATGCTTCTACAACTAAAAAGTGAACAAACACATTGTATATGTACGTAATCGTAATCGAATGTAAATATCGAAAGAATTATTCAAATTAATTAAAACATTGTAGAAAAAAACGTATCAATCATATTCTAAGTTTTAATCAATATATATTTGTACACGGTAGTATAGCACGAAGTCCGATATTGTAGAAATAAACCTCACATCTACTATCTAAGGGGCGGAACCAGCAACCTTTCGAGACAAACATAGATGGACACTAAACTAGTACGACCAATTTTGTATAGCGTTAATACGTACCGAGAACGTGTTTGACAATTTTAACATTGCCTTCGATTTTTGGCAAATGTGCAAAGGGGTACCTCTTTGCACTTTTAGCAAAAATGGCAAAATCTAAAAATCAAATTAAACTAGCTTAATCGACGCAGAATTTAACGCAGATTCGAATGGCACTAACCAATTTGGTCTAGTGTTAGCATTTTCCAAGATATTGTGCAAGACCATTAACATTGCATTTGATTGTTGTACATATTATTATTAGAGAAGGCAAAAACCGCATTCAAACGAGAATAGAGGCGACAACCTTTGAAGGAGGAGACAAGCTTTGATAGACACGATATACGATACGATACTAGTGCTATACATGAATGTAAAATTTCCCTGTCTGGTATTGGTTTAGTCGCCCAACTGCATAAGTGTCTGTGCAATCCATTTGTCTACGACGGTGTTGCTGCAGGTTTAGAATCTGGCTACGGCGCGCAACCCATTTATTTAATTTATTAATTTATCAAATGTAAAGTTTTCCCTAATGATAATGATACTTTAGATGCAGTATCATTGACTTTAATTGAAAAACATTTGCCCACTTTCAGCTAGATTCAACAATAATTTTTTATCTATTTTATTCTGAAGACAGGTATTATTTTCCTTAATTTAGTGTAGTAGTATATATGGAATATCCATGACACACCAAAAATTTGTTCGTACTTATGGCTTAAAGCAATTACCATTGCTAGTAACTAAAGGAGACGAAATGTGTGTCATGTTTTCTAATGTAGTATGTGATGATTTAAGTACGAGCTTGTCACCAACAAAGAGTGTATCGAATGTCTGCATTGCAATCAAATTTATTGCACTTTCTATGTGAAACGTGCATTTTGCAAATGTTTGCAAATTCCTGCAATTCTTGCACCCCTCTTGAAACGACAATCGTAAAAAAAAACAAAATTCCTTCTATTACATCGTCTAAACTTTAGAAAGTAATAGGATTTACGTAACACAATTTAATACGTCTTCACTTGAGTCGAATCCGCAGCGTAGGCTTGAGAAAAAATTGACTCATATTACGACATTAATCATATTTCACTGTTACTTTTTCACTTGTTACTTTTTTTGGAAATTGTTAAAAATAAAAGCACACAAAACAAAAAAACGTTTACATTATACTTGAAATTTAAGATTGGACATTGAGCAGATTGCTTAGTTGAAATAGATACACACAATGACACAAATAAATTTGATGAGATTGCAGATAATCATAATTAGATGTTGGCGCTGCGCACTCGTTGCTGTTGGGGTAGTAAACCCGCGTGATTCAACGCCGTAAAAATATCCCTTCTCGTAATTGAATCCGTCGCTCGCGTGTACACCGGTTGCTCGTTGGGGCCGAACCATGAGCTCCTGGCTAACGCCCGCCTAATCTGGAAGTCCTGATAGAACGGATTAAGGAGGCGGGAAGGAAGCGTCGCTTCGAGTTCGGCGTTCCTCAAGACGGATCGGTGCGCGTACGGGTTTCCCTGGTTCCCGAAGCTTCCAGTGTTTCCGACTTGTCCTTGCGCCAGTGCACACAATATCTCAATGATCACGAGAATTTTAAACGTTTTACAGGATATCTTCTCCTACAATGTAATCCAGTAACTAATTACGTTCTTCTTTCAATTAATCAAACCAGGAACTGCTTACCATTATTAGATGCCTGCATGAATTGACATTTGAATTTATAGCTTTTATATAGTTTTAAAGCGCCACACAGTGCGATGTTTATATCACAAATAAAAAGTTTAGTGTTTAGAGACTTATAATGTGCGTGAGGTCTTCTTCTTCTTCTTCTGGAGGGGAATGCAAACCGGTGCGTTGGTAGTGGGGACCTAAGGTAAGCTTACATTAACAAGTTTGGAATTCCAACCATTCCAACGCATTCAGATAACAACAAACGAAAGTTTTACATTGCAACCATATCATTAAACTGTGCACGTTGTACGCATTGGCCCAGTCTTATTTGGATAAAATTGCGCTAGGCGCTTCGATGAAGATTGTAAAGTTGACCTTCACGTACACAGAATCAGGTGGATGAGGTGCTGCGTCGTTTCGCAATACCTATGTCAATTATTGTGAATACATCGGCAACGTGATCAAATGTTATTTCTTTGTTACTTTTCAAATGGAATTGTAATGATGACATTGCGTTTTGCGTAATGTTACACCTCATAACACAATGACTGGAACCTTCTTAGAGAGTAAAATAAACATAGGGATAATTAGGGTTCTTAGCAGCTTTGCTTCATCTAATATCGAATGTACTTTATGACAATTATATTCCAAAACAGTAATCCTTGATAAAATATTGTATAATATGCAAGTAATGAAATCCTAACATAACTAAACAATGCGTTAGAAAATTCCCAGCATTTACTTTTCTAGCCATGCGTCTGATCGTCTTCGACAAAATCTCTGGCAACCTCCTTCGACACGCATTCGACGTGACTAACCTTGTTGCGGAATTTAACGCCGTAGTATTTGTTCGCGTGCTCCAACAGCTCGGGCCTGAAAGTCGTCGTGATAAACTGCGCCTCGTCCGTGAGTTCGTGAATCATATTAGCGACGGCGTATCGATGCTGGGCGTCGAGCGCCTGATCGATTTCATCAAACAAGTAGAACGGCGCCGGGTCACATTTCTGTATAGCGAAAATGAGCGCTAACGCAACCAACGATTTCTGCCCGCCGGACAATTGGTTCATTTCCTTCATTTCCGCATCGGAATCCGTGAACGACACCTTTATGCCGATACCCGTATAACAATCGGCCGTATCTTCGGGTGCGATTTCCCCACCTTCGTCGTTATCGACCTTTCGCATAATTAATTTACCCTTGCCGACAGGCACCAGTTTCTTGAACACCTCGCTAAAGAACTTGGATATTTGCTTAAAGGTAAACTGAATAGCTTCGGTTTTTCGCTGGTCGAGAGATGATAGAAGTTCTTTGATCTTTTCGCTGCCACGATCAAGTTCGTCCTTACGTTTGGTTAGTTTCTCCTTTTGGTCGGAGAAACTCATGAACTGATCCAGGGCTTTTTTGTTGACGTGCGCAAACTTTTTGAGTTCGTTGTTAGTTTTCTCCAATTCGCGGAAAAGCGTTCGCGACGACATCCGGGAAAATCGCTGCACCGATTCCCCCGACGGCATTGCGCCCAATGCTTGGATCTTTTTTACATATTCTTCGATCGACTCCTCTAACATTCTCTGTTTCGTCGCGTACTTTTCCAAATGTCTAGCGTCTTCGTTGATTTTCTCCTCCGCTTCTTTCTCGGACTTCTTCCATTTGTCTAGCTCGCCCTGTTCGCTCTTCAACTTCTTCGACAATTCCTTAATTTTAATATCCGCCGCGGAAGTATCGGTGTTGACCTTAGCAATCTTCTTATCAACCTCGGCCAACTCAGTTTTGCAATTAACCAGTTGTCGTTTGCGATCCTCCAGAGAGATTTCTTGTAAAGCATGCAAGACCTCATCTCGACGTCTGATCAGGTTATTCGTCAACAAATTCTCCAGTTTGTTTTTCTCCGCTTCGAGTTTCATACGGCTGGAGAACGCCTCCTTGTTTTCCTTTTGTAAACGTTGAATATCGTCGTTCAAGTTGTCAACTTCCTGCTGATCAGCGACGGATAACTGGGACAATAGTTCTTGGTGCAGCTCAGATTCCAAGCCTTCCTTAGTTGTTTGCATAGCTTCCAAACTGGAAGTACATTGTGCTAAAGATCTTTCCTTGGAACCTCTAAACCTTTCAATGCTTGAAACTTGTTCCTTCATCAATCGAATCTCGCCCTTCACTTTGTCATAAATAGCTTTTGATTTGCTGTTCTTTGTTTCTGTCTTTTGCATATCGGAGACAATGTTGTTTATAGCACTTTCAGTTGTTTGCAACTCTTCGCGTAAAGATGCGAGTTCCTTCTCACATTGAGCCACCTGTTCCATCAACTCCGTTCGTGTCTTCTGCATTTCTAAACGCGATCTTGACGTATTGAAGTAACCCCCGGTTAAAGATCCCTTGGAGCTGACCTGATCGCCATCCAATGTAACGCAGTCCAATCCAGTGGAACGTGCCAACTTTGTAGCTACATCTAAATTTCGACAAATCAAGGTCTTGCCGAATAAGTACCGCATAGCTTTATCGTATTTCTCGTCATAGTTTAACTTCGAGACCATCGGAATCGCGTCCTAAATTAACAAGTTACATTTAATCATAAGACAGTTGGTAACAAAGTTGTATATTTTAAAAACATACCCCGTCATCAGGATAATCTTGGGCACGAACATTCAAACGATTAAGCGGCATAAATGTCACTTCGCCAGGCAACTTTTGTTGATTCATTTCCTTCAGAATCTGTGTGCCAACCCGATCGGACTCAATAACGTGATGAAAGAGACGATTACCAGCAGTAACTTCGACAGCGGTGTAAATGGTTTTCTCACAATGGAAGTTCTCGATAACAAGACCGAAATACGACTTGCCGATTTCCGCCTCGCGTCCACCACGAGAATTAAAAGTATCCAACACTTTCTTAACAGAGTCACGGCCGTTCAGGATTGGTTTTCCTGCCATTGATCGCAGAGCTTGGTCAGCTTTGAGTAGATCATCTTTCAAACTTGCCAGATTTTGTTGAACATTGTTTTCTTTACGCCATAATTCACTGAAAGTAAAGAAATGTATAAAATAACAATTATTGAATTATCCAATTGCAGAAACATACTTTCTTGTGCTGTGATGTTGATCTTTACTTTTCTTCAATTCATAAATTGATTTGTTGTGTTCATCAATGCACACTTTCTGCCTCTCCATTTCCTGGGTCTGTTCTTCAATCTTCTTGTTGAGATTGATGCCGTTTGCGGCATCACGACGCAAATCTTCGGAAATGCGCTCTTTGTGATCGACTTTGTCTTTGATTTGTTTATTAAGAGACCTGTTAAAACCCAAAATAAATGAAGTACAATCTAATGGCCAAATATTTATAAAGCAATATTTTTGAAAGAGATGTACTTAAGTTCGTTCTGAATCCATTTATCTCGATCATCCTTTGACGCAAACTGGCTGCCTCTACCCTGTTTGGCATATAACTCCTTACGCTTCTGTTCTTTAAGTGTCAGCTCTCTGGTGCATTCCTCCTCTCGCTTTCTCATCATTTCATACTGCGGTTTTACTTTCTCTAGTTCCTGCTCCTTCTCTTTTATAGAAACCTCAAGTCGATTAAGCTCATTTTCGGCCCTTTCCTTCGACCTATTATCGCCTTGAACTTCATCAGACAAATCTTTAATTGTTAGATCTAGTTTTGCTTTCTCCTTGTGTAAATGTTGCAAGTCATTAGCGGAAATATCTCGTTCTTCTTTAAGAGCAGAGAATTCCTTTTTAGTGTCTTTCAATTTCTTGGCAAACGTTTTAATGTTGTCCTGTGCTTTTTTGAGATTCGTTGCTAGACTATTCTGTTCGTTTGAAGATTCGTTTCTTTGCCGTTCTAAATCTTCAAGTTTACGCTTCTGCTCGTTTAGTTCTATTTCAAGAATGAAGTATTCAATAGCGCGACGATTTTTGTCGTGGTTTTGATACAATTTCAATTCTTCTTTCTCTTCCTCTAAAGTGCTCAAGCGTTCAGTGATGGTGGCCAAGAATTCCTCAATTTTTTCCACTCTAGTTTCGGTCTCTTTGAGAATACCGAGCGATTCTTCGCGACGTTCGTCGTATACTCGTGTTCCGGCAACTTCACGGAGAAGCTTCAGGCGATGGGAGTCAGGTGAGGTGGCCATTTGATTAATCTAAGAACAAATCAACAATTAATGTAATTTAGTAGTCACTCTGAAAAAAAAATTCTTATTACTTTGCCCTGTTTAACAATATAGTATGGATTGGAGTTTGAAAAGCCAGCAGATTCTAATAAATTCATAACTTCACTCCTAGGCACAACTTTCTTATTTAAACAATATTGATCCTTCTTTGCTCCAATTACTCTCCGCAGAAAGATCTCATCTTGTTCAATCTATAAATCACACATTACAATCAAAATCATTATCTAATATAAAGAACTGAAGTTAACTTACAGGAACCCTGTTGTCAGAGTTATCAAAAATGATTTCAACATAAGCAGTAGCAACTCGAGGTCCAGTACCTTCATGAAGCAAGGACTGCCTTTGCTCTGGTCGAAGGTGAGAGTACTCATCACTCAAAACAAATTGAATGGCTAAAGAATAAATTTATGAGTAGTATTACCAAAAATTTCAAACACCACTTATCTACAAATAACATACCATAGAAAAAGTTGCTTTTTCCAGAGCCATTACGACCAACAACTACATTGTGCCGTTTATCAAAGGGCTCCACCACTGTTTGATCCCTGTAGCTTTTAAAGCCCTGTATAATGACCTGAAGCCAAATTGCATATTTGATTTATTATATTAATGTAGAGACTAGTTTAAAATGATATTTTGTAAATGTTGGTGCATTGTTTATTTATGGTAGCAACTGCTTACCTGCTTTATGTGCATTTTGTTGATTTTTTTATTCTAAATTGGATTACCCAAGCATTTCAAATAAATTTTATAAAGAACCAGAAAATATATCAGCATAATATTAACGAAAACATCAGTGCGATTAGTGCTATGTTTTTTAGCGGCAAAAACTGCTAGTGACGCCAAACAAGGGTTCGTTGCGTTCGTTGTAAAATGTAGCAGGTATGTTTACTTTGTTAAATATATGCAGGGTTGTATCTTACTTATATTTATTCAATTTCCAACAATATAGATACATCATTTATTTAAGAAATATGCAAAAATTATTTAATTAGAATTTTCATTAATAATGTTGCATTAATAATATTAGAACATATTCTTATTTTATTTGTTAATGACATAGTAAATTATGAAAATTGCAATCCTGGCAACACCTCTACCAACTAAATAACATTAAAGATCCCTAAAACCATTCTTCAGTTACGCGCATTTTGTGTTGCCGGTGTTGCCTAAGTAATCGTCTGTTGCACATGGTTGATTCACATAACCGTGGTTTGATTTAACCCGTAACAAAATCGAAACAAATTCAAGGCGAACTAATTAAGAAGTTTAAATAATGGCAAAATTCGGATCTTACTATGGTTTGTGCCCGATCATCGACCAGAAAAGTTTGCTTGGCATAAATAGTGATTCACAATCTGGACAAGTTCTTGTTACACTTGGGAAAAACATTGCCATCAAATACAAGGTAAACATTTCACTTGTTTCTTGAAAACATTTGTAAAAACAATTTAATGTAGCTTTCAGATCAGAAACAATTGATTAGTTGGAGAACCAAGGAAAAGTTCACTTCCCCAGTTATTTACTGTGCACAAAAGCAACAGTATTGTTCTGTTTTTAACCAAACTAATTTAAAATTATGGAGTGATGAAGAGGAGCAATTAGATAAATACAAAAAATTGAAGGTATGTAAATGTGTTATACCCATTTAATAAATTTGATTGCTACATTATAGGCATTACATATAAATGAATTTTTTATATAGTTTAATAAACCCATTCACACTTTGATCAATTGTGGGGTACATACCTTCATCGTTTTCCAAAATGGAGCAATGATCCCATTAGACCAAGCATTGCAAAATCGTAAAGAATTGGATCCTGTGGCAGTTGTACAAGACAATGAGACAATTTCAGATGTGCTTGTTCATCAGCACAAAGGAACAATCTTTGGGGGATTATTATTGAATACTGGTGTAACAAAAACATTTGTGTTCAATCTTCTGGATAATTCAACAGAATACATAAGGCTTGTCATTGATAAGGAAGGTGCTGATTTATCAGGATATGTCTTAACATTGAACAATATCAATGAATTTATTTTGATAACTCTTTGTACGTATTTGAATCAAAGCATTCTGTGATTTTCATGTTGAAAGTGTATGTCAACAGGGTCTGATGGAAGGATGTTCTCACATTCATTGAACAACAAACATGAGGAAACATTTGTAAGCATTCTGGATTCAATTTCCTGCAAAGAAGCAGTAACAATGCTAGGCCTCAATGAAGACTATCTTGCAATATATGGTGCCGACAATTCTCAGGAAGGTGCACTCTTGATCATTTACAACATTCAGTTCAAAGTCACACAGTGCAAGCAACCTTTCAAGTTGTATACAAGCGGAACGAAACTCTGGTCCTTGGAGAGCAATCTGTTTCTTTGTGTAGGTCAGAACTTGGCCGTGGTTCCGTATCATTTAAGCACTGAGCACTTAGCTGCTCTTGTAGGTAGTCACAAAGTAAAAACAAGCGATCCGGACATTACGATCGTTCAAGAGTTGGTTACGACTAAGTGGGACGAAACGAAAAAATCAAAAATAAAGAAGATTGCATACGACGCTCGCGTCCAAGAATTATTGCAACAAGGTTGGTCGGAAGCTGCGATCATTGAGGAAGTCCTGCCCAAACACATGGAAGATAATGATTTGCAATCAATTACAAAATGTCTGCAGTACTTTACAGATATTCCAGAACATTTCAGTGTCAAGTTGTTGAATTTTATTCTTTCTCTCAATAGCAAACTGTTCAAGTCAAAGACAGTTAATGATAAACTACCCGCGCCACTCGCGCCTGTCGAAAGGTGTCATTTTCTTGACAAAATTCTAATGTCGCCTTACAGTGGTATTGTATTATTGCCGGAATTGCGAGCGCATTTGCCCCTGACCAATGCTTTGTTGTTGTTGAGATATATTTGTTACCTTTTGTCCGAAGACGGGCATATATTGAGCAGTGATGTCGCCGACGATGAACGTAAACTTATTAGCTGGGGTTGTGCATTACTGGATGCTAACTATCAAAAGTTCATCTTGACAAAAGATCAGAAGATTGTGGAGATTTTGAGTTATTTCAACGAGTTGGTCAAGGCTAATCTTTGTTGTTTGGATGCGGTGCAGGAGTTGCGCCCAATTGTAGCTAGTTTGCAGAGTGGCAAGTACCAAAAGAATAAGAGCATCAATAATGCTATGTATTCTATTGAAGAGATTAAATTGTAATAAAGCATCTACACAAAATTTGAACTTTTGCGACCTCTGGTAAGATTCTTCAAACCCCAAGAGACTCAATATTTGCAAGGAAAATGGTGAATTGATAATTTCATTCAGTGGGACCTGAGTAATCGTGAGTTCACTGCACATTAGACAAAGATCCTTCATTAGGTTCAAAAATTGATATCCGCTCATACAAATATTATTTAAATTTATTTATATTTAAATCTATTTAACAAAGTTAGTAATATAATAATAGTAGGGAACATGTTCATGTCGCATTTGAAAAATTTACATAATAATATTAAGATACAGGTGTTTATCTTCACACTCTCGGTGACTTCATACTGATCTATTCTCATCCACAATGCCTATCATAATAATAACTTTTTGACTGCACTGACATGTAATAATATTAACAATATAATATACTTTCTATAAATAGTTAATCATTCTGCATAAATTTGCCATTACTTTGCTTGCATTTGTTTACTTTTGTACAACAGCTTCATTCAATTATGTATATTCACGTTTGCACCGGTGGTATCTGCAATTTAATTATTTTTTTAGCACTAATTAATATTCGCCTATACAAGTCAAAGTCAATGTAAACACTCTAAAAACATTTTTACACGTGGTTCGATTCAACTAAAGCGTCCATCATTCAATAAAGTGCATGTAAAACTTCAGAAAATAAATCATAGTAAAAATGGCGGTAAGACGTTATTTACAATTCTTTAAAAAATACTTAAATCGATTCTTACTTCCAAGCATTCATTACGGTTTGCCACTATTTTCACATTTTATAAAAGAAGGAATGATCGCTATGTCCGCTGCCGAAGCGCAATGCATGATGTACCAATCGAACTGGCGAAGATGAACGGGTAACAATCGTGTGGCGGGAGATACTGGAGATATCAAAACATGTCAATTTGCTAAAACCAAATCTGCAACGCGCGTATCGCAACTAACTGCGCCTTCGTTAAATCTAGTTGTCAGCCTTTGTGTCGCCGCCCGCGGAGGCGTGGCCGAGCGCGTGGCGTTATCTCGGGCGCCTCGCGCCAACCTTCTCGTCTTACTTAGTAGTTAGCAGCTGAATCACTTGTTGCGAACCGTATCACAGCGTCGGTAGAATAAGAGATACGGCACGCGCGTGCCATGCGGCTTCAGCACTTGCTCCTCGTGAACAGTCTTCACCGACGAGTCGTCGAAGCGCAGCCAGCTGGCATAGCCGACGTGATATGCGTCGGTAAGATAATGGCCTTTCGTCGCTTCCTTTCCGTCGTGGTAAACAACCGCGAACAGCTTATACTGCTTTTCTTTTGGTTGATAATTCGTCTTTTGAGATAACCATTCTGGACATTTGAAAAAAAAACACATCAACAGATAAGAAAGATCGCATGAAAAGAAATGTAGACTCACTGGAATCAATTTTTAAGTCGACTGGAAACTCCAACGCTTTGACTATCTTCGTGCAGCCATCCATTTTAAAATCGAAACACTTTAGGTGCAGGATTAATACGACCGGCAGTTCCTCGATGGTGACTTGTTGCCACGCCTCCACTTCCTCGTTGGTTTTCGACGAGGTAACGCCCTCCAGTTGGTTTTTAGTCACCAAAGCCTCGAGCGCTTCTCGAACCGTGTTCGCCTTCTGCATTTAACAAGCGACCAAATGTACAAATCTATAACAATCTCATGATTACAATTATGACCAACCTCAATATTCAATTGTAATGTGAAAAACGGCTGAATATTGTTCGTTATCTGATCGCCAGCCCGATGCAGCTTAGATCGAATGTGACCCCCAAATATATCGCTAATCGGGGTGCGCACGATCTCCGTACGCCTCGTAATGCACCCCTTGTTCTTGGGGCCGATAACTTGCCACTCTCTGTCGCTGTCGGACTTATAGCCGTCCTCGATCGCTGGTTGTGGCGCGTCTACGTCAGCGCCCACCAATTTCATTAACTACAAAATGGAAATCAATACGTTAGCAACGATCATCGCGAGTGGGTAGGCGCGTTTCAAATACCTCCAACATTTCATCATTCAGTCCATTCAACAAACAACCGAGAAACTCCTCGGCGTCTTCTTGCCTTCCCTCGACCACAAACGAATCGCTTTGCATTCCGTTCAACATCTTGTAGATCCAATTGGGCTCGAAAGGGCGGTCATAAGTCACGACGACGTTTTGCTCCTTTTTCTGTACTTTGTCAGAACGACGATTTACCCTTTGCGCCGCCGGCAATAAATTGAACTCTTTGACAAACTTGACCCTACGGGACGGAACGTTTTTAGTCATAAATCATTTAAAAATATATATAATAAACACACGTACACGTTATCAATAATATGAGTGTGCTTCCGATACTCATCAGTAACATTCGCTCCCAGCGCATGTAACAAATTGTACATCGGCGGACACGCCAACAAAGCCTGGAGTATTGAATTGATGTAGCAGTAATTACTCCGGTTGATGAGCCCACGTGGTTGCAGACTAGTTATTTTATTGTCGGGCGTATACTTCACTAACACCTCTATAATGGTACATGTAAAGCGTGATCACAATTAAACAATAACGAATTGATCAAATCGACCTTACCTCCCATTCTGTAATAATTCGGGTCGTTAATTTCGGCCAGCGGCGACTTCTTGCGATTATCCTCGACGGCGTTTGTACTCTTCGTGTCCGTGCTAACATTTTTCATTGGGTTAAAAGTATTTACATTATTATCGTTTAGATTTTTAGATTCGAGACGATCGGCGGTATCTACATTGCTCTTGTTTTTGAACAGGCGGCTGGCCCAGGACATGCCGGCACCTCCTTCTGGTGTCGCAGCTGACGCTGCGGTATTATCGCTAGCCACGCTCAAACTAATCTGGGCCTCGCTGGGTGCGCCGAGCGTTTCGACGCACGTTGTCGACGCTGCGGAGCTGGAAAGTCCGTTAGTCTGGACGGCCGGATTAGTCGGCGCAGCATCAACACCGTTGGTAACGACCAGCTGAGTTTGATTCGTTGCCGTCGAAGATGCCTTATTAGTTTCAATCGGATACGGATTGTGTACAGGTCCGTTAGCAATAGGTCCAGTAGCTGTCGCCGCTACCGACGTAGGTTGTTGGGGCATCCGATGTACCTGTTCCTGACCAAGCTGCTGCTTCCTGTTCGTTGGCATTGTTTTCCCAATGCTGCCGTTATTGTTACTAACCGTAAGCGATTGCTGTGCGGCGAGCGGACGAGTCGTTTGAACAACCGTAGGTTGCGGAAGTCGATGAACGGGTAATTGCATGGCCACTGGAGGGCAATATTCCTGCTGTTGCATGGGTTGTTGATGATCGGGGTGTCGATGGTAGGATTGTGGCGCGTTCATGTTGGGAACGGAATCTTTGACAACGGGTGGCATGTTGTAGATGGGACTGGCTTGAATCGGCGGCTGATACGTAGCGTAAGTTACCGGCTGTCCTGCGAAGGACATTATCGGCGCGTTCACCGGCATCATGTTCCCAGCCACGACCGGCATGATTTGCGCCGCGTACTGCGGCACAAACTGCGTCGGATAGAGCGGGATTGGTGGCTGATAGGATTGTGAATAAACCTGTGCAGATATTGGGCTGACGTGGTTGGAGATGATCACTGGTGATGATGGATACCGTTCATATGGCATGGGAGGCATGCCATTGTTCAAGTTTGTTTGAATTGAACTTACTGTAATATCACACCAACAGCAAATGTAACAATGAAATAAGAAAGCACATTGTGATTTAATCATATTACCTGGCTGAGATGGGGTGATACCCATCACCTCATGCTTGGACCATGGACCTTCTACACAGGGATGGTTCTCCTGTAGTGAAGTCAGAATCCATTTCTGTTCCTCCTCATCAACACCACTGAGGTCCAGAAATTGCACATTATTGTACTGTAAAGAAGCAACAAACAATAAAGCTCTGCTTACATGACTAACAAACATTTGTTGCTGGGATGTAAGAGTTAAAAATAGATGTCCCAATAATTCACTTTTGCCTGTAAACATCTTCAGCGACAGCACGATTCGCGCGCGGTTCCTGTTTCGACGACCATGTGCTTTCATTGCGTTCATGCATGAGAGCCGCCAAATGTGGGCCGGAGGGTGTGAAAATCATGTAAGGTTCGGTAATCGTGCCGACGTGCGGTGTGGATGTTACAGTAGTTGGATTGTACTTACTGTGTCGTAGTACGCCATGCTGAAGTGAGTCTCGCCTCCGAACTACTATTTTATGCCCATTTTTCGGCGGGTGCGAAGAAAGTTTCGGCGTTAAGCACACATTTTCCTACTTTGTTTGAAAACTTTGATACAGGGTTATGGTTTCACGTTTTCGCCAAGATGAAGGCAGATTCGGCCTGTCAAAATCCGGATAGTTGACGGTCACTTGAAGAGTGGGGAGTATCGCATTCGAACTACAGTTGGCAGCACTGTGACACTAGTCGCATGACACGCGAGTTTCATTTGTTTGTTTATTGGGTCGACAACATTTACAACATTTTAATACGTCATCAAGTTAATTTATTTTTATGTTTAGCTGAGTTAACGATTACTATTAGATTAAAACTTTTTACAATCGAAGTGGTTAACTAAAATTTGAGCGACGTAATCGTAGTAACCCAAAACAACACTTTTGCAATCACAAAAATAAATAACTCCCAAATTTATGATTGCATTCACTTTTGACAAAAATGCAAAGAAAGTACGTACGCCTTTGCAGTTTCGCCAAAAATCACAAATTTCATTGCAATTATCGAGGCGGAATGGCGTTTCAAAATTACAATAGTGAATCTTTAATATCACATTTTAATAACTGGGCAGGCTTAACTGAAAAATATATAATCTACAGTTTCTACTAAATTTAGGCTCTGTAAATTTTC
Source organism: Ecitophya simulans (assembly GCA_027574965.2). Lineage (NCBI taxonomy): Eukaryota > Metazoa > Arthropoda > Insecta > Coleoptera > Staphylinidae > Ecitophya > Ecitophya simulans. Next base: position 162 of record JAODGE020015527.1, on the reverse strand, counting down.
TTCAAATCTTCCTTGGGTTAAATCCTACAAAATTACCTTCACTGGTCAATGTCATTTCAGAATATTTTATAATTAATACCTGTTTCACACATATTATGAAAGGTGGTTTAGCATCTTTGAAATGTACAACATCTACGGTTTTCCCCGCTTTCCTCAATACTG
>JAODGE020015520.1:0-15233 GCA_027574965.2 Ecitophya simulans | reverse complement strand
GCTCGACTGTAACGGAGCGCGCGCTTGCGATGCAATGATTGTTATTTTAAGGGTGAGGTATCGACGAATTCCGTCGGACAGTTGAAAGTTTGATTCAAGTGCCACGCGTTACTCCGCCCACGCGGTGTCGATAGGTGAACACGCGCCTCGATCTGCCGACGAAGTTCGCGCCCGGCAAACGTTGCGCAATGGTCGCTAGCAAATGCCATTGCGCATGCTCGCGTCGTGTTAATAATCAATTAAGTGCCGTTCCGGCATCGCTGCGGCTTCGTCGGACGCAGCTGAATGAGTGCAGCGCGGCGCAGGGCCCGTCGGGTGGTAATTGAATGTTTAAATTGTTTGTTCGTCAAAATGCGTGCGACGCTCGAGCGCGCGCAATTATTGCGCTGCGTATGTGCGCGCGGCGGATGCGGGGACCGCGGCGAATCGGTAATACGATGTAAATAAGCGCCTGCGAACTGCCAGCGAATAATTACACCCCGGACCCGTTCCAGCGACGGCGAGCGCTTTTTCTGGTCTGGATTCTCCGTTTCTCTCGCGGGCCGGCCCGTCGTGCGACGTAATTGTTAATTAAGCTACTGGCGATCGTTAAAAGCTCCAATGCGCTTCCCAGCGTTATTTTAACGCACATCTGAAACAACTTTTTACATATGTGCCAACATATAGTAGACCTGAATTATCCGCGACCTCAACCAGGAAGTGCGGAGGAACTTCGAATCTAGGGCTTTTAGACGTCCAAGAACCTCCGAACACACGAATTTGTAATTTTTGGATGTTCAAATTTCAAGATGTTGGACGTACATTTTTGGGTATTTTGCTATTCATGGTTGTAAACTCACCTCCCCGAATTTTTAATAAATTTGTACTGCGTTCTAAGATTTCTCCGACTAATAATCGCTATCAATTCTAGCCGAAATTATAGGTATATTATATCAATAATTTTCTAACTTTATTGTAACTAACACTACCATTTTACATAAAAACTGTTTAAGCAACGTGCCTAATAAAACCCTCCTTAGGATCTAACGTATTCTCGAAATACGACTTTCTTTGCACAAGTGGTAAGTGTCGCTGCCTTAACAAATAGTTTTCATTGCCATGCACAGAATACATGCTCTCGCCCTCTTTCCCCATCAGTTTCCTCAATGCTTTGTTCCTCTGAAGAGTCTTACTGTAAAATTCAATGGCGCCTGAAACAAATATAGGATTCAAATTCTTCAGCTCTTCGTCCACCCTGTGCTCATATCTGAGCTGAGTGAAATCTTTGACAAAGCAGTAATTTGTGAACCAGAATGCTCCAATTAATCCATACATGGGTAATCTAACACTTAATGGCTTGACATATAAATTCAATCTGACGTTGCAAACTTGACTGATGGTGTAGGTGAAGAACACAGCTAGAGTGCTGTAGATTGAATCAAGGTATAACTTTATCGACTGCATCATTCGCATTTCCCTTGCCATTGCATAAATTTGAGCATTTTCTGACATTACAAGAGAATCCAGGAAGGCTTTGGCTTCTTTGCTGTCCCAAACAACTGACTCTGAGAGTATCTATAATAAAATATCTGTGAGTAATGAGTAATTTCTTATTTTTATTTGAAACTTACCTTGATGCTGTGTTTTTCAATTGTGTCCACATTGTCGTAAGCAAAATTAACTGGCAGGCCCACAATACATCCATATTTACTGTAACATGACCCAGCAGAGAAGATATCAAAGCCAACCACTGAGAATGCACTGTATAGTGTTTTGGTATCTTCGGAAATCTACAAAGGCGTAATTATTTACATAGATAATTGATTTATTAGTATAAAAGTACAGCGTACTTCAGCGAGATCAATGGCTTTCTTGAATCGTTGCACTAATTCAGGCTTCAGCACAACTGAAACTCCATTTCTGAAACATATTTGGAAATGATTCAATGTAGATAACCTCAAGAAACAAATATTTACTTGTAGTAATGCACGATATCCTGGTATTGACTAATCAGGAAAGTGTTCGGAACGTATTGTACACAAAATGCACTAATTCCAGCAAAACATCCGACTCCGAAGGAGAATTTTCGACCGGTATCCGAAACGAACCATGATCCTATTTTTTTGTAAGACATTTTCAAGTTAGCGTGAAAGCGTGAATGTAATATACGAATCGCAAGTATCCTGCTTGAATAAAAACGTGTATATTGAGTTGCCCACGTTTGAATAGAAAAACAAATAAATTCACTCTATTGTTACATTTGTAATATAATATTAGAGCTATCGTTAATACGTTTAATAGTTGGCAATCATAAAATGTAGATAAAAATTAACTTTATATATAAATAATTGAAATCTAATTTTGCCAACCACGAAAAATTAATTCCCCAAGAAATTCAAGGCTGGACTTATTATGAACCGGCAATCAGACTGTTACTATTGGTTACTATACTACGCTTTCAAATTTACTTTAAAATCGTAGTGATCGCTGTAGATTAATACGTCCCTATTCAAAACTTGCCATTATTATACGATCTATCTTATGCTCCAAGTGGCGTAAGGGGCGTAAGTGTTATTTTCTTATTAAATACCACTGAAAGTAAAACATGCAACTAACCTAACTTTCGCGCACAACATGAAAACTAAGCTAAAACTAAAATATTTTTAAAAACAATACGAAGTTATATAGTAATACAATTTATTGTAGATAATGGGCGATTCAAATGAAAAACGCAAACGAATGTCGTGTGCGTTGGAAGTAAACAATCCAGTGAACTTGTTACAAACTATCCATAGTGTTTGTGCAGATGGGTTTCACTTCATTGTGACCAACATTGTTCATCCAATGAACATCAGAGATTTAACTGATAAGGAGCCCACAAAAATTATAGGCAGGACAGATCGACTGATGCAGTCATCTGACTGGAGTAAATTGATTGCTGGCAAGATCTCAAGAGCATATGATGTGGACAATGAAATAGAGTACATTAGAGAATCCGAGAAGTTACTTTTGAAACAGGAGCTTGGTTTTGCAAGCCATCTTGTGCTTCCTGCAATTATAATAAGTTTGCCTCAAAGGCACAACAGGAATATGGCACACATAATTTACAATAAGTTTCAAACAGGTGTGACTTATCAAGTTTGGGTGCAGTTACCAATGCAGAAGGTCTTATCACCCTTTGAGAAGAAGGCAATAAATAATGATGATTTTTGGGAAGCATGGAATGATTTCCGAAGGGTTGCCAATTACCACAAAAAATTAGGATTGATCTTGGAAATGCCCGATTTGGACTACATGCCTTCTAAAATGGTCCTGGACAGGTGGCTGGGAGAACCTGTGAAGGCACTAATATTGCACACAAGTCACTTTATTCCCAATCCACACAACCAGCCTGTACTCCCCAGAGACTATCAGGAAATCATCAAACGTTTCATGGCCATTGATGTGCAATATGTACTTCGAGGTCCTGCAACAAAGTTCACTTATAGCCAGTATCACAATTACATTAACTTTCTCGGAAAGAAATTGTACGACAACACGGCGTTGAGTGAATATTCTCAAGGGTAACAATAATACATTATTTTCGTATTTATTTAATAACTCACTTTCTATCCAGATGTGAAGACCTGCTGCAAAACCCGCTCCAGCCACTCTCTGAGCACTTGGAAGCGTCTATGTACGAGATCTTCGAAAAGGACCCAATTAAATATCAGGAGTATCAGAACGCAATCAAAAGAGCCCTGGAGGATATGCCTGATAACATGGAACGCGTCGTCGTAATGGTCGTCGGAGCCGGTCGCGGACCATTGGTGCAAGCCGCATTAAACGCTTCGTATTTGACGCAGCGCAAAGTCAAAGTTTACGCGGTCGAGAAGAATCCGTTCGCGATAAACACGCTGGAGGAGAGGATTCGGAACGAATGGCAAGGCATGGTCACGCTGATACACCAAGATATGCGCGTGTGTCGTCCACCCGAAGACGCGGATATTCTCGTTTCGGAGCTGCTGGGCTCTTTCGGCGACAATGAGTTATCGCCAGAGTGTTTGGACGGCGCTCAAAGGTTCTTAAAACCTACGGGGATCTCGATTCCGGAGTCGTACACGTCGTATTTAGCGCCGCTGCAAAGCACGAAGTTGCACAACGAGGTGGTTAACAGTAGATTGGTGGATAAACCAGCGTATTCGGCCGTGGAGACTTTGTATGTTGTTCATTTAGTGAACACGTATCAGATAGCACCTTCGCAGGTAGTCCTAAGTTATTTTTGTTTATGCATAGTTTATATTGTTGGTTTCATCTTGTCTAGGCCCTATTTACTTTTAAACATCCCAATCGAAACGAGCGCATTCTCAACGAGCGCATCGCATCGTTAAAATTCCACGCGCCGCAGAACTGCGTCCTCACTGGTTTTAGCGGGTATTTCGAGACTGTCCTCTACAAGGAGGTGATGTTAAGCATCAATCCGCAAACGTATTCGCAGAATATGATCAGTTGGTTTCCTGTCTTATTCCCCATCAGTGTAAGTTTTCGGGCTATTTGTTTTTTCGATGTAAAACATGATACATATTCTGCACAGGAGCCCATCCAACTTCTCAAAGGCGACGTGATCGACGTAACCTTTTGGCGAGCCGAGGATGACCACAGAGTTTGGTACGAGTACTGCTTGAACGAGCCGTTCGCCAGCAGCATCTACAATCCGAACGGACGTTCGTACTACATTAAAAAGTGACGGCGTTGTTTCCTGTTAATGTGACGTTACGTCGCACTTTACTATTCAGAATGAGATTTGAGTTTAAATTTATTGCGTTGTCATCATAAGTTTCAAATTCCTTTCCTTTCGTAGCGAATACAAAATTTCCGCATCAATGTCTCTGCCTAAATTGTACTTTAACATTATATGTCCACCATGTCGCGCTGTGTACATGTTAGCTCGGATGCTCGAGATCAAACTGCACTATGAGGAGATAGATATTATGACGCGTGATTATATGAAGAAAATTTCGAAGGTGTCGTGCCGAGGGTAATGATGCGCGAGTGAACTAAAGCGTACTTTCATTTGTAGATTAACAGCCGCCATACGATTCCTATCCTCTATGATAACGGCTACACTCTCACTGACAGCCACGTGATTGGAACGTACTTGGTGCAGAAGTTTACGAACAACACGACCATCTATCCGGAAGATTTGCAAAAGCGCGCTCTGGTGGATCAGTATCTCCACTACGATTCAGGAGTGTTGTATCCCATTTTGTACCAGGCCATTGTAAATATTTTGCTGGTCCGAAGTGGACTCGACCATGTTTACCGCTCGTTATCTACCATTTCAGACGCCTATACTATTTCGAAACCAATTTGGCTTGACTGTTTCGAACGTCTCGAGAATACAGGAAAATTATGGCTATTTGAATACGGTCATGAAGGACCGTCAATGGTTGGCGACGGAGAACATGACCCTGGCGGACGTGTCATGTTTGGCGACCATGTCCACCTTGGATATGCTCTATCCCGTCGATAAGAAGCATTATGTTAATTTGCACGCATATTTACAGCGCTGCGAGAAACTACCGTATTATGGCGAGTGCCATTTACGCGGTTTGAGCAAGTTGGCGCAAGTGATTCAGGATAAAATCATCGCGTTCAGCGCGAAGAAGAACCAGGGCGTTAAGAAGCCAGGCGTCGAACAGCCCCCGCGTTCTACGCAACCAATTCCGGCTTCGCCCCAACAGCAGCCCGCGCTTACCAATCCATCGCCGTCGATTCCCAATGCGCCGCAGTCGCAACCGCAGAGAAGATCTAATCCACAGAAAAATAATGATACAAATCCCCCGAATTCCACCATCCCACCAACGGGTCCCACCGATACTCGATAAATATTTATTGTGCTCACAACAACACGATGAACAATCAGGTGGGTATATTCGCTCGGCCGCAAAACATTCTCAATTGCAGCAATAAAGGCCGTAACTTGATCACTGCATTCGCACGCATATCGTAAACAAGCCAAGGCGGAATGCAGGGCATGGTGGCGGACAATCGATACGATTCGGAATCGTCCGGAGGGGGGGGCATGGTAACGAATTTGTGAGCGTCCATACAAATTATGTTTTTATAAATAGCAACAAAAGGTGAGTGCTAACGTGGATCGATAGCGTAACATTCACAATTTCGTGCCGCGTGTCGGGAGTTTTAACGAGCCTGCATTATTCAGTAGGTAGTGGCGCGTACATATGCGAGCCTAGACGCTGAGGATCGATTATTCGGCCGCCTCCTCATCGGCGGGGGTTTCCTCCGCGGTACCGGCGAGCGCTTTTTCGTGCATTGCCTTGAATATGTCGAGGCCGGCGATGTTCGCCTCGTAATACGGCAGCTCCTCCATGCGTGCGATCCATGCCATCAAATTCGGACAGGAATCCTCGTCGATGGGGACCAGGACGTTGAGCGAGCTCACCGATGCGATTATCGCGAGGTCGGCCAAGGTCGTTGCCTCTCCGACCATCCATTCGCGATCTCCTAGAAACTTTGCGAGTAAATTGTACGCGTCGTTGGTTTTTTCCACTAGTTTTTCGTCGATTGTCGTATTGCCTTCGAAGAAGAGCGGGCGCTGGAAAACATCCATTATTATGATTAATCTTTTTTTGTATGGTTTTAATTTCTAGATGGATTGAAGAGAAACACTTACGACAATTTGCCCGATTAAGGATTGCAAGGTGCCGCAGTTGAAGAACAATCGATAATGAACCAGGCCTCGCAATTGCGGATCTTCCGGATACAGGTCCGCTTTATCTTCGCTGCCGTATTTCGTTGCTAAATAAATCATAATTGCGCTACTGTCGACTAAAATAAAATCCTCGTCTTCGAGCAGCGGGATGGTGTGTTGCGGATTTTTCTATGCACATGCAAATATTCTATATGTCCTGCGCGTGGCGTAATTGAGAAAAAATAAATTACCTCTAGGTATTCCTCCTCTAGATGCTGCCCAGCTGCCATGTCCATGTCTTTGAAGTCCAGCTCCACATCAAGCGCCTTGACGGCTAGGAGTGCGGCCCTACTTGGAGGGCTCACATCATTCTTATAGAGCATTGGTGCCATTGTGTCTGGTTGTGTTTTCCCGGGAGAGATGCTTTTGCTTCGCAGGTCACTCGATAACTGAACGTGGTCTAGGACTCGACGCTTCGTACACTCTGTGACATTACAGCCCACGTGGTGTTTGTTCACGTTACAAAATTGATTTGAATGCCAATGTTTGGGTAACACAGTACAATATTAAGGCCGATAAAAACCAGGAGGTGCTTGGCACCTTAACAATTTAGTAGGTGTATCTTTTTCGAATCATTACGATTTATTGATTGTATGCTTGATTATTACAATCGATTTTTAAAGAGTCCGCTTTGATATAAATTAACGTAGGTGCCTACAATTTAGCGTGTATTGGCCACGAGGGTTTTAGCTTGCTCACACTATATAAATTCGCTGAATAAATCATTTGTCACCAAATCCTACTTTTATGTGAATAGAAAATCAATACATTTCCCACTAATATACCTGGATTAGGCTGGCACGATTTTTTCCAATTCATCAACAAAATGTATTTTTAAAAACAATTGAATATTTTTTTTTATTTAAAACTCTTTATGTCTTCAATCATATTGATTTTTTCATTGGAGTAGAGAGATTGCCAGGTATGTCATTAGTAATAATGCCAACCAGGAATGTTTATTGAATTCCTACCCGAGGAGTACAACCAGGGTAAAAATATGTGCCGCCAAATTGAATTCCACGCGCACACATTGGAATTCAACCGCAAGGGTCTCAAGAGTGTGCGTGCGATTCTGGAGTTCATCTATACCAAAATTAAACTTTAATTTGTTCTGAAATATCAATAAACAATAACGGACACATTACATATATTACTACATTGATGATTAAATTGATAAACGGCCCAGGTATTCATAAATTAATAAACAAAGTTCGGAAGCGGAATGCCCTTAGTGCAATATTCTGCGCATCCCCGTAGTCGTCCTATAAATATCCTCCGCGCCTTATCCTTCAGCTCATTTCCTCCGCTAAGGCGCAATCATGAAGTTCTCGGAAGTTGTGTGCGTGGTCCTGCTCATTAATTGCTGCAACCCGTTAGTAGCGGAAAGACACGATAATCAAGTGTTTCATATTTCGCTCGATCAGGACGGCCGGATTACGCTCGACTGGGCCCTGGATTACGCCAAAGAAACAATTTGGTTTGAGATACACCTGCCTCGTGAAGATTTCGGTTGGTTCGCGTTTGGTTTCTCCGATTACGGGAAACTGTTCCCCGCCGATTATTATCTACTGTGGACCGATTGGAAAAACAGCGTGGCTCTACAAGTAAGTCTGGTCAAGTAAGTCTGCGCAATTAATGTATAAAAACAATTATAAGGATGCATGGGCAGATGAGGAAGGAGTCCTCCATCTGGACACACAGCAAGACTCTCTCGGATACCACATGAAACAACGTGGCGACGTCCTGAAATTCACTTTCCATCGAAAATTCGACACTTGCGATCCGAACGACTACATCATTCAAGAGGGCACTACCCACATCGTGTGGTCGAAAGGTCCCGACGTCGTACACCACCTTAAAGGTCTGAATGTCACCACCCGCGACAACGGAATGGTGCGCACGCAACTGCTGAAGAACGTCAACGTGCCCCCGGAACCACCCCGCGCTGAAAAATTTGAGATTCGCGTGGATCACGTGAATGTCCCCGATGCCGACACGACTTACTGGTGCAAAGTGGTCAGATTGGACGAGAGGTTCGCCCGGAAGCATCACATCCTCATGTACGAACCTGTAATCGAAGAAAAGAATCAAGGATTAGTACATCACATGGAAGTGTTTCATTGCATCGCGCCCGTGGGGGAAAGTGTGCCGGAATATGCCGGCTCTTGCTTCGCTCCCGAGCGCCCCGCGGGCAGCCAAGTGTGTAAACGCGTTTTGGCCGCGTGGGCGATGGGTGCCAAAGGTTTCGCTTATCCGGAGGAGGCTGCCCTTCCCATCGGAGGTGCTGATTTTAATCCGTACATTATGCTGGAGGTGCATTATAACAATCCGGAGAGGCATGCGGGTTTGGTTGATAGCTCCGGGATACGATTTCATGTATCATCCAAGTTGCGAGATATGGATGCAGGCGTCATAGAACTCGGCTTAGAATATACCGACAAAATGGCAATCCCGCCGCAGTTGGAATCCTTCTCTTTGAGTGGATACTGTGTAACTGAATGTACATCAATCGTACGTGTCTATTGCATAAACGTGTTAGTGATAACATTTCGACGATATAATCATTTTAGAGCGTCCCACCAACGGGTATAACAATCTTCGGTTCGCAATTACACACACATTTGACAGGCATCCGTGTTCGCACGCGCCACTTTCGGAACGGTATAGAACTGCCCGAGGTGAACCGAGATGATCATTACAGCACTCATTTCCAAGAGATAAGACGATTAAAGCGGCCCGTGCAAGTTTTGCCCGTAGGTCACGCAATATTTTCGCGCAATTAAACAGCGAAATGAAAAACGTTCTCAATTCCAGGGAGATGCGCTTATTACAACGTGCGACTACAGGACCATGTCGAGGAACAACGTAACCCTGGGTGGTTACGCAATCAGCGACGAAATGTGTGTTAATTACATTCATTACTTTCCCGCGATCGATCTGGAAGTCTGTAAGAGTTCCATCAGCGACGAGGCGCTCGAGACGTACTTTCACTACATGCACGAGTAAGTTATCGGCCTAATATCGTTATAAGTCCTTAAATATTAACCAGCTCGTCTGGCGGCCGATAGATGGGAAAATCAAGACGTGTCCGCGCGAAAGGGGATCTCCCTGAACTACGCATCGATCGAGTGGAACAAAATGCGCGTGGAGTTGTTAAAAGAAGTGTATCTCGAGGCGCCGCTGAGCATGCAGTGCAACATGTCTCGCGGTGACCGCTTCCCAGGCTATTGGGAGAACACGCCGCGCACGACCATCCTCAAACCGCTTCCACCCCCTCGACGCAAATGCTTCAAAGACTCGAATGAAAACTAATCTTTAATTTCGTCTCGCTACTACAAATAAATATCTATATCTATATACATTGGTATGTCTAGACGTGTTACAGAGTAGCCTAGCAATACAATTGTTTCTGAGCGTCTAGAGCACTAGAGAATTCGAATAAAAATCTCACAGGATTGTAATGCTGAAAACATTGAAAACCATTTATTTTTTTATTACATCTAGTAGTTATTTATATAATTACAAATACATGAAAACTTGCTTAAAAATACCTATCATCATATATATTTTACATGTTAATGTATTCTATACACTACTTAACGCCTAATTTAACCCAGAAATAAAGCCGCCAGTTACAGCAAAATAAAATGATAGTAGAACGTGTGTAAAGCAAAAAAAAAACTGAGAATGTCTCCAATAATGAAAAATTAAAGATAAAGTTTTCATTCTGACAAATCGCATATATAATTCAGTTTGTTTCAACGATTTTTAATTTGCTTGTTTATAATTGATTAATAAATTCATTTCGCATCAACGCTTTCCAATAGATACACGTGGTTGCTCGCCGACAACGCGCGCAGCGATAATCACTCGGGCAGGTCGCCGTCTGCCTGAACGGACGCCTTTTGGACAAAGCACGATCGAGCAACAGACTCAAACAACCTGAAACATTCACAACTTTATTAGAACCGCCAGCCGCAACCTATGAAAAACCCAGAGGTTTGCCTACTGCTCGCAGCATTGATGTTGTTAATAAGTAAAATATACTTACTTGTCAATTTCATTTGCGCAATGAACAAATTCGTGCGTCCAAAACTTGTAGGTGGGATTCTTGATTAGTTCGATGAAAGTGATCAAGAGGCCCCACGGATGCGGCCGGTTGACAATCAGTCGCTCCAGCAAAACACGCGTGATCTGTTCTTGTATCGCTTCGGTGTTCGCCTGCTCGAATAAATGCAGCAGCGTGCAAGAGAAGTAATGCGTGTGGCTGTTGGGATAGCGCAGCTGGTTGGCGATGGCGTTGAGGAACAGGAAGCGACCCTCCGTGTCCAGGTCAACCGCGAGGTTTTGGAAGATGTCCATGTGCGCGCTGTGTGCGATAGTCGTCATGTTGGGAGTGTGGCTCTTGCCACGAATGTAAGCGATAGCCTGGGTGCCAACGTACAGCACCAGTGCGTTCATCAGCGGAATGTTGTACCGCATGCCGGGCTCGTTCGACACCTGCAGATTGCTACGCAGTTCCGAAAGGAACGTCACGGGCGTGCGCAACTTCAGATACGAATCCAAATCTTTCTTGAACGTCGCCGGTGTGATCATGGTCGCAAAGTTGGTGAGCACCCTGGGCCCGAACGCGATCTCTTGGAGGATGTCCACCTTCAGGTTGGGCGTGAAGGGATCCGGCAGGCGCATGTTGCGCGGAAACGCGGACAGGATCAAATTGCGCATTTGGATGCAGTTCGGTGGAATGACGTCGCAAAAGCCATAGTGGTAATCGCACAGAAACTCGGGAAAGTCGTGCAGCAGGACGAGGAGGACGCGCAGAGTGCCCTTGTACAGCATCGTCACTGGTTTGGCAAGTTCTGCGTTGCGCAGGAACGGAGATAAGTACTTGAAGAGATCAATCAGGAGCTGTGCGTACATCGTCCATCCTTTCTGTTGCGGTGTGGCAGCCAGCATGCGCCCCATGAACACACGATGGGAAACGAGTTCCAACCACGCGTAGCAGAATCCGGCCGCTTTCGACGGCCGTAGGATATGCAAAGTGTGACAATACGCGGTGAGCACGTGGAAGTTGATAGCCTCCAGAACGGGTTCCGACGAGTTCAGCTCCAGAAACAGCATGATAAAGATGCGATGGTAGGGGAACTGCTGGAATTCCGTGCCGCGCTGTTCGTGGTCCTGCAGCAAACACCCAGCGACGATGCCTAGCACCTTGTTGAGCAAATGTATCTTAGTTGTGGTATTGTTGGAGTCGCCGGAGTGCTTCACAAGTAGCGCCACCAGTCGCACGAAAGCGTCGAGAGTGTTGAAGCATTTCGCGCGAATGTGCGAGTTTGTGAGCGGCTGTTCGCTCATGGTTCTGTACACGATCTCCACGCACATCTGCGTCGAGAGACGGAAGAAACGCGTAATCAGATCGTCCGTCTTTAAAATTCCTTGGAGGTTCATCTGGTGAACGAAGACGCTGAACGCCTTGGTGGAGTCACGTCCGGTGGGCTGCTGGTTGTAGATGGTGATCCACTCGCGGATCAAATATTCCGTCTTGTCCATAAGACCAGGCGGATCTTCGAAGTTGGGTGCGCGAACCTGCAAGATGCCATTGTGGATCTGCACGACTGGTCCGCCACCGCGATCGCCCATGATCGACTGATCGTGTTGCTGTCGAAGCATCTCCAACACGGAGGTGAGCGCGTCCGGAGGCGGCCGCAAGTGCGAGTTTATCTTCATCATCATTTCGATAGTGTTGCAAAGATCCGATTCGGTCACATACTGATTGGCTCTATCGTCAATCAACAGACTTTGCACGAGGACGGTGGCGAGCGTGACCGCTCTGTAATTGGGACCATTTTCCATGCACTGAGCAAGAGCCAAATCGAACGTTGGCATGTTCACCAAACCAGCACGAATAAACGTCTCGATAGCAATTTCGTTGAATCTCGCATCGTCGCGGAAATCGGAGACGAATCGCGTGACAGTTTTGTTGATCCATTGCTGACCATAAGCGCGCGGATCTTGAAGCGATTTGAGAATTCGTACAATGATTTCTTTGTATTTGTTGTTCACTGGATCTGAAGTGTTTGGCGTTGCACTCTGTTGCATGGATTCCACGCACTAGTCCGGAGAAAATGTGAAATTAATACAGATCCAGACGAGATTATTCAGCCTGACTTACCTTTTCAATAGTAGCAAGTGCAGCTCCAACCTCTCGGTTGTGAATCGAATACATGAGGCATTCCCTAATAAGTACCATGGAGTCGTACATTGTGGCGTACATTCCTTGGCCGTTCGTTGCTTGAATGAATTGATCCGCCTCCAACGCCAATTTCTCGAAGAGCGTAACCACGTCGTCCGACTGCACGAGCTGGAAGGACGAAGACGTGTGCGTCGGCGGTGCCTCCATAACGACGGTGGGCTTAGGGATGAATAACGCGGCGCTGTCCCGTTCGGTCAACGGCAGGAAACCGGGGATATTGCGCGCGAACTCTTCGTACACTGACATTTGCGAGGAGCTGATGCCACCGACCTTGAGACGTATCTGTTCAGGCATACGCTCCGCCTGATAAGTCAACGCGACCGCGTCACAATACCGCCTAAGCAACAAATAAAAATGTTTCATTAGCACTGCGCGAAATAAAATTAAATCTAACTCACCGTCCATCCTGTCGAGCGATTTTCCTCAGTTCGAACTCGTTGATTAGCCGCTTGTCCATTTCGGGAATGGCCTTCTCGATGGCGGTCTTTTGAATAAACGCGCACGCGAACTCCATGTTGTCGGACGCGATAATGCTGGCGGCCTGCTCGATCATCTCCCGCTGCTGCGGCGTGGGCGAATTGAAAGCATTTTTAATTGCGATCTTGAATTGATTGTTGATCGACGTCAGCAGTTGATCCCGACAGGTGATCATCGCCATGCCGGCGGTCAGGTTGCGCACCATGTAGTGCGACGCCGAGCGCATCCGGTTCTCGTCCGGATCCAGCGCGAAGTCCTTGCGAATGATGTGCTCGCACGTTTGCAGCGCGATTTTGATGGACCTATCCACGACAGGCGCGATCCAGTCTTGCACCGCCCGATCGATGGCAGTTTTCACGAAGCTCTTCAGCTGCGGCTGCGCTTGAAACAGGAGGATGGCAGGGCTGATCGTGATGTGCGACTGGAAAGTCGAGTTGTTCGTCAACTGAATGTCGGCGTAGCTGAAGCGCGGTTCGGGGGCGGCGACGTTCGACGTGGGCGTCGTGCTGTTGTTCTGGACGACCGGCGGCGTGCTCGCCGTTTGCGCCGAAACTTGATTCAACTCTGGCTCGTTCATGACCGACTGGATATTCAATTGTGACGCCAGAGGCGCGGCTTCTTTCTTCATCGACTGAGACCGCAGTTGGTATTCCAGCTTTCTCAACACTTCCGGGTCTTTCAGAATGTTGGTCGGTTTCAAATTCGTGATTTCGATGTCTAGCGTTTTGCAAAGCACCTCGATTTCGAACTTCAGATTAAGCTTCAGGTCGGGCTCTTGATGCATCTCGGCCAGGACGTTCATAATTGCAATTGTCCAGGGATTGGGCGCCTTGAAGACTTTGCTCTTCGCGCAGGACTCCAAGATTTTGGCAATGAAAGGGACAATATAAAGAAGCTCTTGTTGGCCTTTGTGATAGGCCTCAATCAAGAGGCTTTTCAAATCGATGTCTACTTGGAGAATGGGTTTGTTTCGACCTAACGTCATCATTCCCAGCCAATGGCCGAGATTCTTCAGCAGCGACCTGTCGGAGAAGTTGTCGATGACTTTGTCGGAGCGTAGAAGAACCTTGATGTTGCGGAAAGTCTCCTTCGTCACCATGCGGTTGACGTCCGGCACTTTCAGCACGTCCAGAAAATTCGAATACAACTGGTGAAAGTTCAGCTCAATCGATGCTCGTTTCATTACAAGATATTGCGAGATCCATGGCCAGTATTCGTCGGAGACGACATCCCGCAGCTCGTCGCACTTCTTTTGCAAGTTCAGCTGGCTCAGATTGTTGAAAATAAACGCAATTTTATCTTGAATCTGTTCAGGCGGTGACATAATTTCCTCCTTCTCAGTTGCAACCAACAGGGTGTCGATATTGGTGGCATTTGCGATCGAAGGCCGACCAGCCAGGTTGGTGTTCGAGCTGGCGCTCACTTTGCTCGACGATGGCGTCGTTGATTTGTAAGGCGCTGCAGATTGCGTCGGCCCCAGGACGGCAGCCAACGAATTGGGCAGCACTGGCCCCTGCGGTTTGGTCGGAGGTTCGGCGCTCTGCAAACCGTACTCGACGTACTCGATCAAATGCGGCGGAAATTCGGTGAAGTGCGGAATAGCGCGAACGTGTTCGCAATACTTGTGATATTCCTTCAGCCGCGTTTTGAATCGATCCAAAGCAGCTATACCGAAATAGTACATCTTGGAGCCTTCAGGCTTACGGAGGGCATCCAGCACGAAGCGCAAAGCTAGTCCAAGAGCCATGTAACTCGTAACTAGACCTCTCT
>JAODGE020015513.1:0-15077 GCA_027574965.2 Ecitophya simulans | reverse complement strand
TAATTTAACATTGCATTCGATTTTTGGCAAATGTGAGAAGAGGTACCTCTTCTCACTTTTTCAAAAAATTGCAAAAATTAAAAATCAAATTAAACTAGCTTAATCGACGCAGAATTGAGCGTAGATTTGAATGGTACTAACCAATTTTGTATAGTGTTAATATTTTTCGAGATATTGTTCAAAAACATTAAGAGTGCATTAGATTTTTTTTATAAAAGTGCAAAGAGGTATGAAAATCAAATTAGATCATTAGTAGATTCAAATGGCACTAACCAATTTTGAGTAGTGTTAAAATTTTTGGAGATAGTGTTCAAAAACATTAAGAGTGCATTCGATATTTTATAAAAGTGTAAAGAGGTATGAATATCAAATTAAATCATTAGTAGATTCGAATAGCACTAACCAATTTTGTGTAGTGTTAATATTACTAGAGATATCGCTTAAAAACATTACCATGCATACAATTTTGGATAAAAGTGAATTTTTGTCAAAAATCGAAAAATGTAAAAATCAATATAAACGGGATTAATCAACGCAAAATTGAATGTAGATTCAAATGGCACTAACGCAAGGTTAGACAGCATGGAATTGCAGACCAGGCCGTAACACGGGTACTACTGACGAAAGTTTCGCGATGCTCACTTCGCTTCGTGGAATTTTTACTGGACGTGGCCACCAAAAATTGTAAATGTTTGCA
This sequence comes from Ecitophya simulans, assembly GCA_027574965.2. NCBI lineage: Eukaryota > Metazoa > Arthropoda > Insecta > Coleoptera > Staphylinidae > Ecitophya > Ecitophya simulans. The sequence goes on along the minus strand of JAODGE020015513.1, from coordinate 14,380 downwards.
CTTTTCCAAAACTTACCTTGCAGAATCGGCCGTAACGCGCGCGCTACTGAGGATAGTTTTGCGATGCTCACTTCGTTTCGTGGCAGAAGAGTTGCTCCTTCCAATTTAGCTCGACTCATCCCGGACGTGGGCAGCGCTTGACTGATACTTTTTTGACCTTTGAAATTTATCGTTTCTCTACTTATGTTATTAGTACGACTTGTCCTTAAGGGCACTTATCGACACACATGTTATGGATGTCTTATGCGATTTGACGTGCGACCAACGATAAGAGCAAGTATTGGTAGACGCAGTGGACTGCGCCAGCGACTGTTTGAAAGTTGTTGTCGGGTTGCGATGTTCTGCAAAAAATGTTGACAGCACGCCGCGCGAATAATTAGGAACCTAGTCGGACACATCGGACGGCAGCTAGCGCGCGTCGCAGGTATTATTCAATCTAACTTATCAACAGTCGCCGTGGAACAACTCGTTATTAACGGCGTGAGTATTGTTTGGCCCTCGGGACGCGCGTGAACCGTTCAGTTCTCCGCCGCCGCCGGTCGGCTGTTTGGTTTAAACGAAATATGTCTACGTGACTTTAATATCTGAACGGTGGATGAAAGTGGGCGGCGGTGGCCGCTCACCGCCCCAGCCCCGGCTGGCGACTACAACTGGTAATAGGTTACGACAGGCCGCGAACGCCTGAATGCGCGATTCAAATATGTGAATACGTGCGACACACAACGGCCACCGCAACATCCCGCGCGCGCGGTAATATATAACGCCGGCGCACATGGGGCGTTCGAAACAATCGCGGCGGTCATATTTAATGCGCGTCGCGCGACGCGAACGTGCGGTGCGCCGGCGTTTTTCGGCGCCGATCGACGCGATATTGCGATCGTTCGGCGAACGCTCGGTGCGGACGTGCGAACGCTCGCACGTCGCGCGCAATATCGTCGAAACGGCGGAACAAAACGGCGCTCGGCTTCGAAATTATTGCGCATCGCTTTCGCGCGCGGCGTCGGCGCGCGGCCGTAACTTTTCGTTCGGGGCGCGTCTCGCCGTTCCCGATGGCCGGCGCTGAAATATTTCTCTCGGCGCTAAAAGCCATTGATGGCGCAACTCCGCGCGGCGCGCCGTATCTGCGGCGGCCCGCCCTTTCAGCCGTCGCTATCAGCGCGCGAAGTTCGTCTGCGTTTGCGGATCGCGTCGACGTCGTTACGCGCGATTATTACACTGCGTTGCGCGTCGACGTCGCGACGGACATATTCGCAAGCGTCTATCGTCTTTGATAATTAGTCGCCGGGCGCGCCGGGCGGAGCGTTTGCGCGCGCGCAACAAAAAAGCGCACCAAACGCATTTGTTATTCGCCGCCGAGATTTACGGCTTTAATAAAAGTTGAAAGAAAATGAGCGTAATGCAGCGGGCGCAATACAAATTCGAAATGTAATTGCCGGCAGGTTCGGCGGCATCGGCCGCAACCGCGCGTCGTTATTTAAATTAGAAAGTTTTAATGCGAATTCGCCGTTTCGCCCTTCGGCCGGGCGCGTTTTTCATCTGCGCCCGGCCGGCCGTTGTCGACGTACGTGCGCGAGCATTGCGTCACGTCCGCGCGTTGCGACCAGCGCCCATATCACACGCGCTATTAATCTGGGAACTTTGATGAAGGGCATTATGCCGCCGTCCGCGGGGCCAGCTCCGTCGGGCGGCGCGGCCGGCGTTCAATTGCCGTCGAAAATTCCGCACACATCGACGCTCGCTCGCTCGCACGTCCGACGCATAGCGCCCGGCGGCGAAGTTTGACGTTTCGATTGCGACGTCGTTTCGTCGGCGACGAATTGCGACTGCGTCGAACCGTGCGATTTTCGTTCGCGACCGCCGCGCGATTATCGTCGTGACGCTCGGCGTTTGAATATTAACGCGTCGCCGTGGCGCAAATGTCAGGCATCTCCATATATCACGACGTGCGCGCCGGCAACGACGACGAGCATCCCGGCCGCCCGATAACGATCGCGTAATGGATGCGGTTATTATTAGCTAATGGCAGCGCGAGCGAGGCCGGCCGAAGCATTGCGCGCAATGAGCATCGGAATCGCGAAAACCGTGCGCGAAGTCGGCGAAAAGTTTCCGCGCCACGTTAATTTGCCACGGCGAGGATTCGCGCACGCACGCACGACGGATTTTGCGCGGCGTCGTCGAAACTGTTGCAACGAATAAGTTTCGACACGCGACAACACACGATCCGATGCGCAGAATGATAAGCACGATCGGCGATTGCTACCGGCGATCGTCGATCGGGCGAGACATTTCCGCGACACCAATCAATGCACTTGCGCCGTGCGCATTTCCGCGCTAAACGAATACAGCGCCCCTTATGCGATTACCGTCGACGTACCGCGGGCGCACGAGTCGTGCTCACAGCGAGTGTGCGACGAGGCCGTCGCAATTACGCGCACGTGCGATCCGTCTGCGAAGAATCTCGGTCCCGGCGCTGTGCAAACAATGACCGGATTCGCGCGCGCCCGACGGTAACACGCGAGGAAATAAAGTGTGCGAAACACAACGCGCGACACAATGCAGAATCGGAAGCACGGCGACGCACGGGATTGAGGACCGACGAGGACGGCCGAGGACCGCCGCGTTAAGGACTCCGTCCGGACGACGCGACGCGTTGTTGGACCGGTGATCGAATACTGCACTCAATGTGTCGCATGTGTTTGTTGTATTCTTGTATTATTTCCAATCTCGTTCGGCCCCGAGACGAAAATGCACTTCCGCCGCCTTTGGTGGAAATTGCAGGAAAATTGCATCTGCTGGAGGCGCGACGCAGCGTTCAGCGATAAATATTGCATTCGGGCGGGCGAATGGGAGCTTTCGAAGAATGCCGCGCCGAAATTATAAGTGACTCAGGTCTGGCCGAAGCTCATGAATACGGCCGGAACAAAATTAGCTTCCAATTAGTTAGCAACTTTGTTGCTTTCCACGGGCTGGACCTGACGGAGCCGGCTGCTGATGCCGAAGAGCGCGCGCGCGCGCGGATTTAATCCGGATTACAACTAAATTTTGTTGTTGTGCGGTTTCGTTTGCGAGGCGGCGCGCACCCGCGCAAGCTGGGCATGTCGACTTTGGCGTCCGGCGGCGCCGCCGAACTTATTAAGACCATAAATCTATGCGCGCGCAATCAAATTGCGTTCGCGCGCGGCACGGCAGCAACTCCGCCCATTATGACTGCAGCGCCGAAGACGGCGGCGAGCAATTTTTCGCACCGCGGTCGAACGCGGCGGCGGGCGCGCCACCCTTGTCGCGTCCAATTCGGACGTCGAGCGCCGAACGGCCGGCCCGCCCTTCCTGGCGGCGGCGCCGCGGTTGCGGCGTAATTTATTTACAGGTGGCACACACGTCCATCGCCTTTGAATAATTCATGCGCAAAAAGGTTCACACTTTCGCGCGTCGCTTCGCGGCCGGCCTTGATTCACTGCGGCAGATTGGAAATACGCGAATGCAACGAGAAATGCAAAAGGACGAGCGCGGCGGCGATAAAATGGCCGGGGCCGCCGCCGGCGATCGGCGGCGAGGGTCGTCGAGGCACGTTAAGTTGTGCAAACAATCCGACGGGCCGCCGCTATTTTTTCTCGTTTACGCGTCGGGCGCGCGACCGGCCCCCGGGCGCGTCCGCAGCAATTTAAATTATAAAACAATGCATGCTGATACGTACGTCCGCGTTCGATGGCGGCGCAGACAAAGCGCCGCATCGATTATTGTTCGGTAACCCTTTGGCCGTCGGGCGGGCCGCGAATCGAAACAAATGCAGACGCCGAGGCCGAAATCGTTCGAATTGTAATCGATGAACTCTCACCGACGGCGGCGGCGCGCGGATAAAATTACAATCAACGAATTTGCGTTGCTAAAATCGCCAGTATTTAAACGGATCGTCGCCGGATATTTACGAGCGCGAATGGCTCGACCGTTGTTGCCACGATTGGAAATTTTCAACGATGCGACGACGATGCGAACCGGACCGGAACACTTGGCGATATGCACGGTGCGACGACCGAAGCGATCAATCTGCCGATCGCGCGCGAATATTTAACGCGCTCCCGTCTGGCGGATCGCCCTGTGTGCCGCGCGCGATGATAAATCATTCGCCTTTAACGGGACTTTATTGCCCTTTATTACCGTCGGCAGATTTATTAATTCGGGCGCGCTCGACAATGTACACACTCGAATCGCTCGTTTGCGGTCCGAATTACGCTGTGGCGCGCCGAATTAACGCCGCGCGCCCCGCGACGCACTCAATTTCGGCATGTGCGCAAACGCGCGAGATCGTTCGATCGGCGTGGTCGAAGCGACGAGCGCCGAAAAACGCGCTCGATCCTTGGCGGTGCACTGCGTCGCCTGCCAAAACTAAAACGCGCGACATGCAAGCGAACAGAAAAACGTATAACCTCGCCGCCGAACTGTTTCTAATGCGGCGCGCAGACTTTCGGTGGGAAAAACGTTCGAGGGGAGCGGGAGAGAAGTTCGCCTCGTAACACGCCCGGCTTCGATTTCGGCTTTGTCGCGCCCGTCGCGATTGTTCTTAACGCGCGCGCCACGACAGAGCGACGTTTTCTATTTGCAAGCGAGCGTCGCCGTTTTCTTTTCTGCCTCGCTCGCATTTCGCCCGCCGCCGCCGGTGCGTTGGGAACAACATTTATGAATAACTGCGAAGACGAAGACGCGAAGCATAAAATTATAATTAACTTTAACTGGAATTTCTTTGCTCGGCGAGACGGCCGTGGAACTTGCGCGCGGAGTAGTGGAATAATTCGGAGCGCGCTCGCCGGCGGACGACAAAAAAAAAACAAGCCGTAATGCAATAAAGATGTTGCGCGAAATTCGCCCCGGAAACTTTGCGCGCTTGTCGCGGCGAACGCCGGAATCAGCGTCGAATCGACGCAATAATGATGGGTAAATATTACGGCGAACTTATAATAACTGCGGGCTATTGTCTGCCGAAGCGTTTTCGCCGAGCTCCCGAGAGAAAATCGAGCTGAATTGCATTAAACAGCTCCGACGATTTCGAGGAATTCCCGTTCGTCGTCGGCGCGCATACCTTCGAATTCGACTAATTCGGAGCGCCCAGATGAGGAAATCGAGGAAGCGAGCCGGTGATGGATAGTGGCGGCGCCGTGAATTTGGAACATATTTCGCGAAGAGCTGGAAATAATCGAAAAAGTTTGGGTAGCTCGAAAAACTACGCCCGAGACGCGCTCGACATCGAGCATCGCCGAGATGGCAGACAACGCCGGCGCGGCCAAGCTGAAACAATTCCGCAGTCAACAGTCAACATAAGAAAGTCCAAACTTTCAAATTCATTACTGTCTTCAAACGTTATAAATAATACAACGACGATGCGACGTGCCTTCCGTGCGTCGCGCGGGCGAAGATATGTTGCGCGGATATAAATCTCGACCGCCGGCGAACTTCGCGACGGCGGGCGCAATGCGTCGCACGAGACGCGGTGCCAAGTGCGTTCGCATTCAAAACTGTTAACAATCATCCGGCCGCGTCGCTGTTGAGCGTTTCGGGAGTTTCGAGCGCCCGTCCGATTAGCTGATTATCGGATTTATTTCCTCGGCGCAACACGGAAAGCGTCGGGCGAAATGCCGCGGCAAAGAATTGCGGCGGGGGCGGCGCGCGAGTAACTTTCAAAGATTAATGATAAGTCACGAATGTGCCATAAACTACTAAAACAATGAAATGAAAATGCACGGAGTTGCACGTCGGGTCGCGCGCGCGCGCGCGCTGCCGAACGCCTTTTTGTAATTTAAAACCGACGCTCGAACAACTTTTCCGACCGAAGAACGCCGCCCGCGTCTCGTTCGGATTACTTCCGAATGAACGGCCGACGCGTCGCGCGCGCTCGCGGCGCTCGAAAGCCAACTAGCGACGCTAACACCTTTAGGAGAATTACTATAAAATATACTTTAAGAGAGCATTTAAACAATATCCGCGCGCGTCTCGCAGGAGTAAACTTTCCGAGTGGCAAAAAGCGCACTGCGCCGGCCCGAACAAAAGGCGCCCGCGACAAAGTAATAAAGTTTTCTTTTTAATTATTTGTTTTACAACGCAATGGAGAGGTCGTTTCTCAATCGCGCCGAAAAAGCGGCCGAGAAACGAATGGCGGCGGCGGCGGCGCGCCGTAACGCGTTTAGTCAGATTCGGCGTTGATTCGCGCCGGCGGCGAGAGAAAAGGGTTTCGGGCGAGGGCGATTTATTTTGCGGGCGGATAATTTGGCGGCGGCGATCCGTCTAGCCTCCGCCATCGGTGCGGGCGGCGTGACAAACAGGCGACGACGCACGGGCTCGTTTCGCGTTTATATCGGCGGCGCGGCCGCCCGCATCGGCGACGCGCGGATTTTCGCATTAGTACGTAGATTAAAATGCCGCCCTTAACGCGTTTCATTTTTAACGGGCGGCGGCATACAGCGCCCGCCCGCCCCCTCGCACGCCGGGACCGCATCGCGTGCGCTGGCGCGCGGCGTCGCGACGCCGGCCGGCGAGCGCCAAATGCGGTCCTGCGCGCGCGCCGCGGCGTGTTAGCGCTCGCTTGATTTATTTATGGCGCGACGCTCGTGCGGACCGGAAAAAATAACCGACATCTGTTGGTTATAACGGCAGTGTGGAGAGTGCCACGCAATTTCGCCGCGCCCTCGTTTCGGCGGCGTTTTTAATCACAAAACAAAAGCCCGAACGCGACGCCAACGAGCGTCGGAGATTTGCGCCGCGCACGGAGCGCCCAAGGCACCGCGCCGCCGATGGCGCGCTAATTGAGTCGGCGCGCGCGCGGCATCTTCATTTCAACGACGAGCGCGCGCCGATGGCCTCGTGCGTTAATTGCCACCGACCTCGCGGCGAATTTCGTCATTATTATTTTTTTTTTCTTCCTGCCGCCCGCCCCATCCGGTCGGCACATTTTCGCCGCGAAACTTTCCGTGTATAATGTAAGTTCGGCAACTTCCGGCCCGTGCATCGCGCACACGCCGCCGCGCGTGCCGCGTTAATTTCGTTCGAGCCGAACGGAAAAAGGCGCACGAGCGCGCAAGCATAACGAACCTGGATCGGATAGACCGTGTTCGGATGTAATGAACGAAATTAGCCCGGATAACACGAAGAACGTAATCCTGTTTAGCGATAACGTAATCACGGCGTTGCCGAAAACCGTTTTCCATTTTTCGGCTGCCGCTCGCGATGATATAACATCACGTCGAAAAACGCGTCGACGCTCGCGCCGTTAAGTGCGCCGACGCCTATAGGAAATGTGTTATTGTTGTCTGCGAACGGCGCGTCGCGGCGAATCCTTCGGCGCTGTCGCGTGTCGCCAGGCAAATGGCTTTCGCCACTGCGGCGCGCTCGCTACGTGCTCGGCCGATTCGCCGGCGCCGAGGGACCGCTTCGACGGCGCGAAACAATAGACCCTTATAAACCTCGACCTCCGGCACCTGCGCGCACGCATTCCGCCGCGGACGCGACTTTGCGGCGAAATTCGGCGAATTCGATGTCCCGCAACGCGTCCCCATCGCGCACCTCTTCCGGACCGTCTCGCGCACGACACTCTCGCGTTTGTTTCACTCAGGAGCGGAACGTTGCAGTCGTCCCGGGGCAGTTGTGATTCTAAATCTGTTTTTAAGGCGGCGACGAATTTTTTGCTTAAAAAGTTATCAACGATTTGCGAGACTTCACATGTATTTTAAATGGACACGTAGTCGAGCATTTAATGTCATGTTTGACTAACCCACCCAAACAATATCAAATCAAGCTTACCACCATTGGAAACCCAATAAAATGTAGATTCTGAATATTATTTTAAGGCGGCGACGAATTGTCTAGGTAAAAAATTGTAAACAATTTAGTTTGTATAAACATTATTCCATGTGTTTTACATGGGCACTATTTTTTTACTTTAATGTTAATGTTGACCGACACGCCTAAAAAATTTCGTGCTCAGGCTCAATCGAAAGGTAATGCAAAATTAAATATGTACCATTGTTTATCTGGGCGACGAATTGTCTGCATCACAAGTTACAAACATTTTAGCAAATTTTCCATGTATTTTAAATGTACATGCGTTTTTTATTTTAAAGTCAAAGCGCTTGAAAAATTTTACATGTTAATTTTCCATAAGAGCCATCTATTGCTACCAGATGTAGGGCTAGATTCTCACCGCTTTGGCTCGAGCGCAACGTGTAAATATTCACACGTCGCCACCTTATGTCGTAAAAAATAACAATACTATCCGCATCTGCCGATGATAGAAATTTGAACGCACGTCACCTTTTTGCGGAAGCATGTCCGACATGCGAGGCGTTCGCCAGGCATACATCAAGTGAATTATAGGGTCGTACTTGAAGTTAATTAGGTAAGCAAGGATGTCGTACTTTGAGCAGCGCTCGTCCAATTTCGTTGTCGATCTACGCGCTCAACCGTGCACGGCTTAAGGGATGAAGGTTGCAGATGAACGGGCAAACTATGCGTACATCGCTTCTCGCTTCTTCCGCTTCTTCCGCACCTAAACGTATTTCAAGCCAACCGTTACAAACATCTTCGAAAAGATTGAACGTATGGTGAACCAAATCGGACATCTTTTGACGGCAAGCCAATCTGCGTTTGTAGTGGTTTGACATTTATTTGCTTATTTGTAGTGGTCTGTATTGTTTTCCCCTTCATTCGTATTCCTTTTCGGTGCTCGTCTCCGGCGTTATTTCCCACATGTGCGTCTATGCGATGAACGTCCGTGTGCCCGTGGCCGGGCCTGCTCAAGAACGTAACCCTTCTCATACTTTGTGCACTGCTCTAATGTACTTCTTCGCATGCCCAGACGTTTATCGTGAGCCGGCCGTAAATGAAGAGCTAATTGGAAAGCGACGCCGGCACAACTTGGCAGCGAACGTGTAGAGCTCCGGTTTGCCGCCGTAGCAGCCGTCGCCGACGATGATGGTTCGTTTGGTGGTGGGCGCTTGACGGGCGGCCCTCCTCTCGCGAACGCATCAGATAAACATGTCGCATAGTTGGCATGATTTCAATGAATTCAATGAAGACGTTAAAGGATTAACATGACGACGAGCGCCACGTGGGAGACGGCGCGCCCCCCGCACACTGCAGCCGCCGCGCAGAGCAAACAGATTCCTCGCGCGCGAACGGGCGTGCCACGCGGCGCCACTTTTGGCAGCGCGCGCGCGACACCGTACGATATTCAACGCATTTCCGACGACGCGACGAAGAAGTAACGCTCGGCGGCGGCGCGCGTTGCAGCGTCGAGATAGCGAGATTAATTTCGCTTATATAATCATTAGACGCTCGAGTCGATTCGCGCGTTAATTAAATAAAGCGCGACGCAAAAATACGCTCTGGCTGCTGCTGCTGGTGTGCGGCGTCGAATCTTCGAGGATTGGACATTTATTGTTCGACGTGGGAATTCGTACGTCCGGAGGTGAACCGGGAGCGCCACATTCCGAACGCGAAGAACCTCGCACTCGTCAAAAGGAATGATTTAGTTCGGATTGATTCAATCCTTCGAAAACCCGCCACCCCTCCGCCCCCCGTCCGCGGACCACCTTCCGCAATCAAGTTCAAAGGCGCTGGCACAACTTCGTGCCGGCGCACACCAGCAAGGCAAATCAGTTTAAACGTCACGTTCGCCTAACTGATTTCGATAGCGGATCAAACACCACTTACCGACGAGCGACGGCCAAGCATAGTTGGCCAGCCCCACGTGGCGGTTGTCACACCGGCTAGGGCGATATTGAAATGAAAATCTCTTCGCCCAAGACGCATTCTGCATCGCGAAGCGCACTCTCCCTGTATATATTTATATATATAAACATATATATGTATCGCGTACGGGAGACGTGCTTTCGATGCCCGTCGCTCAGCCGCCCATCTAGGACGCGAAAGCTCCACCACCACCACCGCGCACGCGCGCGGTGTTGCGATGTCTATCAAAACCAAGTAGCGCCCGAATGTGTGCGACCGGTGGAGGACGTGTGTGCTTGGCGTTTCTCTGGGAAACTATGAAGAGGATGCGTATGCGCTCGTCCTTAGGCTGCGTTATCTATGTCAGACGTCCTCGCCGCCAATTCAGCGTCGCGTCGTCGAGGGTCGCCTTCGACGCTTGGTTCAGATACGTTGGCCACGACCCGATTATCGCGACGAAAACACGGGTCGTCGTCGAAATGATTGCGCGCCCCTCGGGAAACGGAAAGTTTTCGTCGCACCGTTGAAACGATGCGTCTCGACTGGGACGCGTCGCGCGCTCCCTTCGCTCGTGGCTGTGGCAAGGGACGAGACGCGCGATCGCCGGGCGAACGCCCTGTAAACGGTTAGTTTCATATTCACCCCTTCGGCGTCGTCGTCGCGTCGACGCGAATGAACCGAAACTGCCAGATTGAGCGTTTTAAATTAAGCGAAATCAATGGCGCGCCGGCGAAATTTTCACTCGCCCGAATGTGCGCGAGGTAGGCGCCTGCCGCTTCGCCCCTTTCGGCGTCCAACTAGCAGTGTCGCGCGCCGCCCTCGGGGGGCGAGGAGGTCGGCATTTATCGAAGGGCGATTCGTTCGCGTTCGTCCGCCCAATGCTAATGCTAATGGAAATGTCTTGTTACGGTTCTTGTTTTCTTGTTAACTTTAAATTAGCCACGGCTCGTTTGCCGTACAAAACGCGACGAAATTTTAGTTCGTCAGGCGCGCAGCCAGCCAGGCACCGCCGCCGGCGTTCCATATTTTTAACGCTCCACCGAGCGAATCGATTACGTACGTACCTCGCCGTCGCGAGCCCGAGAAAACGCGACGAAAATGCAAATGAATAAACAAGCCGGCTCCGACTCGGCTCCGACTTTCTCCGCGCGTCTCGCCGTTTTAGTGCGCGCTCCCAAACCGGAATCGAAGAATTTGCGCTCGCGCGCGAACGTGCATGCTCATTGATAGGCATCGTGGGCGGCGGCGGCGGACGATGCGTCGAGACACGCGTGCGCGCACATCGCAGGAGAGACGGCGCGCGCGCAAATATTTGTTCGCATTTGTTAATAAATCCTAAGCAAATATTTACAGCCCGACGGTTTACGTACGGCAAAACAGGTCCGCTCAGCAGGAACGGCGGCGGCGGCGAGGGGAGGAGGAGGCGGCGGCACGCTCTGCTCGTTACTCGCCTGCCTGCAGGCCAGCACGCCGCGGCGTTGCCGCCGCGCGCCGGCATCGAGGAATCGGGGGGCGGCATCGGAACGCGATTGCCGCGGACCGCCGACGGGTGGTTTGACCCGCTCGCCGCGACCAGGATGCTCCGCAGCCAACCGACTGGGCATAATGATAAAGAGATCAATAGATATTAACGAATAATGCAAATAGGAACTGCTTTTCGCCATCCAATTCAATTGCTTCCGTCTATTTATGTTTGCGCTCGCGGAGTACGTAATTGTGTGCTTTATCTGTACTTATGGGCGCCGCCGCCGCCGCCGCCGCCGCCGCCGCCGCCACCGGCGTCGACGATGGCGATTGAGAGACCCTTTCTCTCGTTTACGCTTTACGCTTCCATCCGGTTTTGTTAATTTGAAATTAAGTTAATAAACGTTTGGGAATTAATTAAACGTTGTTGATTTTAGTTTATGTTATTTGGGAGTTTGTCCCAAATAGCGGACGCGCACGGCGTCGCCGGGGGGTGGCGACGACGCGCGTCCGCTGTGTCCGCGCGTGTTTGCGTTGCAATTTTCGGCATCATTTCGTCCCATTGTGCAAATGCGTTGTAAATATTTCACATTTTTCCTCTCGCGCGTGCAAATAAATGCGCGCAAATAAAGCCGAAATTATTTAACCGACTGGCACGTGCAGCGCTCTCGAACGGTTCGCTTCGTCGATACAAAAAAAGGCCGTAATTGAATACTTTATTGATTATGCATTTGAACGTGATCATTAATTCAGTTTAACGGATGTAGAAATATTCGAGGCGTTTTTCAAGCCAACAAATAAAACATGAGAGATGTGCACTAATGAGCCACAAACAGAGCAGAACTAGCCCCGATCCGCACTGTACACCCCGGCCGTGCGCGAATAAGTAGCCCCTCGCTCGCCCCCCATTCGCCCTTTCCGCCGTCCCGCACTTGCGCCATTCTATTTGTGCGTTTCACGAGTGGATTTTCATTGATGAAAGGGGAGCTCGGTGCAAAGGCAATTTGTCATCATTACAAGATGGACGGGTGAAATTTTGCGTGCCGGCGCACGGTCGGATGACAAATGATACTTGTTGGAATCGTTAGAAAACTTCGCGCAACGTTAAAATAAAATCGAACCAGCTCGCCTGATGAGCTGCAAAAAAAGATGGCGAATAATCAAGCGTCGGCGTACGTGGTCGGAATTAATCGACGGCGGAATTTACTGCGCCCGTGCAAAACAAAAAAGCGCGCGCGCGCGCGTAAACGCCAACGCAAAGAGTCGCGCGATCAAGTTTTTCGCTTCCGGCGATGAAGTTGTTTCCACCAAGTCGGGCTCCAGTCGGCGAGCTGCGCAACGACGCGTCCGTCAAAACTCGAATTCGCACCAGCGACGCTCTAATCGGCCGTAATTTCACTAAGAGCGTCGAAACAATGCAAATTCGGAATAAGGACGCCGGAGGGCCTGGTGGTCTCCGGGAGCGGATGCATTGCGCCTCGCGAGCCGAGTCGCGCGCGCCTGCCTAATTGTCGTCGGCGTTCGGGCTTGACGCGTGCTTCGCGCCGCCCCCGCGGCCCGTGCGCGAGCGCCAACAATCGTTGTGCTTGCGTCTCCTATCGCCGCGCGATTGGGACGCCGCCGTAATTGCTTCTTAATAATATCTCGTTATAGATGGATTAACCGTGCCGTTAAATGGGCTAACGCAATTATTGCAGTTGCGTAACGCCAGACAGACTCGGCGTTAATGCGAGCGTCTTAGGCTTGTTACGCGGGTTTCAAGCGACAATTAATGCCGTTAGCGAAGTTTTCGCTCGGAGTTTATTAAAAGAGTTTCGCGACGGTTGGAAACTTGGCGGCGCGCAGAGCAAACTCCGGTCAAAGTCTGTGCAAAATATGTTTGATCATCATCGCATTATAGTTGTCTGGCGGCAACTCTCGCGGCCCGCCACTCGGACGGTTGGCAACTACTAAATTTAGCATTTTCGGCCGAACCGAGCGTGAGGTAATATCTTATTAACGCAGAACAATGCGCTATTATCGCCCGGCTCTCGCCATCAGGTGTCATAAATAATTGATCGTCAATTAGCGCGAGATGCCGCGCGCAGCAAGAATGCACGGACGATTATCGGCGAATGCATTAGGCGGGGTACGAGCTACGAGGGCGTCGCGACGCCGCGGGAGTTGCCTTAAAGCGCCGGCAAACTTCGCGGTCTCCCCAGTCCTATTTATCACTTTTACATTATAACTTTTGCTCCGCGCCCATCTACATGGGTTCGGGCGTCGAGCGCGAGAGCGCGAAAAACCTGTCGGACGTAAACAGACGCCGCCGCCGCGCGCGACTGCAAATTAATCGCGCGCCGCGCACGCGACCGGGATTCATCAAAAATTCGATTAAGCGCAGATTAATTTAATTCCGGCGCATGATTATGACGGCGCCGATTGTTATTCATTGATTTTCAGATGTTTGCGCGCGGCGGCCGAGCGCCGCCGAGCTGCGGGGACGCGCGCGCCATTTCAATGCGAATCATTACATCTCGCGTCGAATTCGTTCGTTTCATTTCGTTTCGTTTTGAATTAATTTCGTGCTGCGCGCGGCGGGGTACGCGCCGCGCATTATTTATGCGCGCCGAGCAGATTGGAAAAGTTCATTTGTCGCAACGCCGCGCGACGGCTCGTTTTGCGCGAGCTTGTGCTTCCGTCAATGCGTTCACGCTTGTTTTTCCCTATCGATATTCATCTGCGTCGTTTATTTCCGACCGGTGTCCGGTTAGCAACGGTTTTCGTTTTTTGTCATTTCTATAGCGGTGAGAAGCTAGCCCTAGATCTGGTAGCAATAGATGGCTCTGGCAGTTATGCATACGTATGTGTGCTACGTCTAATCGGCTTTCGATTGCCTTTAAGCACAATTCGAAATTTTTCGGGCGTGTCGGTCAAAAATGACTGTCAAATAAAAAACGCATGTCCATTGAAAATTTGCTAAAATGGCTGTAACTTGTGATGCAGATAATTCGTTGCCCAGATAAACACTGGACACATGTAATTTTGTATTACCTTTCGATTAAGCCTAAGCAAGATTTACAAATTTTTGGGCGTGTCGGTCAAAATTAACAGTAAAATTAAAAAATTGTACATGAAAAAATTTTCATACAAACGAAATTGTTTACAACTTTTTATGTAGACAATTCATCGCCGCCTTAAAAACATATTCAGAATCTTCATT
>JAODGE020015507.1:0-10625 GCA_027574965.2 Ecitophya simulans | reverse complement strand
GCTTATTGTCCTTTGTTTGTCGCCAAATGTAAATTACTTCGCAGCGCGATATTGTCCGCAAACAAAACGCGTTTTCATCGCGCAGTTAAAAATCGATTAGGCCCGCTAGGCGTGACAGCTCGGCGTTTAGAAACTTTCGAAGTTTAATTAAAAACGCGCGCTCGTCTTTTTTGGCGTCCTGGCCGCCACCGCTGCGTCGCTTATTGATGGCGATCGCGCTGCATTGCGTCGCGAAAGCGCCCGCCCCCGTCAACGCGCAAAAAAAATAATAGCCACCGGATTGCACCCGTCGACGACACCGCGACGGGCGACGGGTCTTTATACTGTGTCTGACAGCTTAATTCCGGCGTTATTTCAGCGAAGACGGGCGCGTTTTGATAACAATCGAAAACTTTTGAGCGCATCATTGTCCTAGCGTGAAAAAGCGAGCGCGTTCAAGGAAGAAGTTTGCAGTCTAATAGTTTGGAAGAACTTTGCAGGAAGACGAATAAACTATCCGAGCAGAAGAGATAAACTACAAGCAAATTAAAAAGATGATAAAAACCGGGAGAACTTTATTTCTCACATCACTAGATAATAATTCTAAGAGATTCTATGAATTCTCGAGATTTCGGGTATATCATCATAATAGTTTGTGAAATATTACGCTTCGTGCTTCCCGATGATTCATTCCACTCAAAAAACGCGACGTTTCGCTCGAAGCAATTGCACTGATGTTTAGTACACTTTGGAGCCCCGTGCGTCTATAATGAGATATGTACCAACTCATTGTCGATAGTAATTCAGGATGTGCTCGGAATGAGCAAGAGTGAAATCAGTCCCTGGTTGCACAATGCGAATGCTAATGCAGTCGTGAATCGTGTCTCCCCAATGCGGGTGGAGCGGACGATAGTTCATTGGTTCAGCGCTAAAGGTCTGCTTTAATGATTAAACTTGTTAATTTATCGTTTTAAACTGCTAACGGACGGACTAAAACTTCCACACCGACAAAAGAGATCTACGCGCCAGAGAGAGATTTTCAGAGCAAACCAAGTTTTAAAAAAATAATAAAAGTTTTCTTCGGTGGATAAATCTGTGTGCAATTCGAAAGCCTAATAAAAAATAATCTAAGATCCTTCAGATTATCTGGAGATTGGTTGCCTTTTGTCGAAACACTTGGTGGATGGAACGTAAATGGTATCAGTCCTATCAAGACCGGTCGAACTTAATTACCATAAATCGAGTAAACGGCCCGATATAAATATGGCACCGTCATGATTTATCAATTTGAGGGTGCATCCCAATGCCAGTGCCCGTTCGGAGCGTCTGCTCGAATGCCCACGCATAGTTGGCGTTTTATGCAAAGCAGGCTGATCTTGTTTAGGGCGCTAAGCGACGCGCATATGTCTGTCAAGATGCGCAGATTGTCGATAAGTTAATATTGTGTGTACGTAAGAAGTAAACGCCGCCAAGCCGCGCCGCATCAATTGCTTTTGCTACCTTTGTCGTGACAATGAATCTTAACTCTTTACTCTTGTTTCTTGCGTTGCGTTGAAAGATAACGAGCAAAGAGATAATTATTTCTAAAATCAATTAGTATCCGAGAAGAGCAAATTTTCATATGCAAATTTGTTTGGAACGATGTGAGCCATGCACACCTAAACATTGCTTGTAATCTGAATAATCCAGTATCCGGGCTGCTCGGAAAAATCATCGGATGTCTTAATGAGAAGTTCGCCAGTTGCGAGACTAACAAAAAGCAAACGAAAGCAAACCGTAAACCCGGGAAAAAGTTGGTTTAATAAACATTATTAATTAAAATGCTAATACATATTCAGAATTTCGCATAGGGTAATCTCTGTAATTTTTGCGTTGTGGAAAATTAGTAACGTATTAAGTAATAATATGCATGACTTGCCGAGCAAAACAAAACTAAAATTTTCAGCTTTCAAACTTCAATAAAATTGTGATTGCAAATAAAGGCAAAAATCCAGAAGAATAAAGAGATAAAAAAATAACGATTGTTATTGTATAGGTATAGGCAACCACATTTAAATAGTAAATTTAAAAAAAACGCATTTTATATTATTTAATTCTAATAATTTACAAAAATATTAATTTGAAATCATGAAATGACAGACACGTAGTCATCTATGATATTAGGTACTTACGCTACGTCACATTTTTTTATTAAAAATTTGCGCCTAAAGAAAGTAGGATATACAGCTCACCTAAAACCAAAAATTTCAATTATTAACGTAATATGCCGACTAGATATGTATATAAATATTATAACGACAGTATTAGGAATGAAATGAACATCTAGTTAATGTACTGAGCAGTACCGCCCCTAATATTAATCGCCGTTAGTCATGAACGTCGCGCCAGACAAATGAAAAACAACAAGGAGCGGTCGCATTGCTTCCAGACGTCTGCAACGTGCATAACCACAAAAATAGATACACAGGCAGTAACATAAAGGTTAAATGGTGCGGAAACAGTCCTTTGCATGTATAAACTCACTTATATCTATGAAATGAACGCCTCTTTCCATTCGAGTAAATATCGAATAAAAACGGCGTTCTTCAGACGAGTTTGTCCTTTGACTAACATAAAGTAATATAAATATTTTAAACCAAGCGTAATATACGAAAAACTATAATATACAAAAAAGGTAGATTTTATTCACTACTTCTCGTGAGCCAAATATTCCTGCTGTTTCGACAGTTTCGTTCGGACCAGGCACATGTTGCCCGGCGACTCCCCCAATATCGCTAGCCCTCCGACCGGTTTTATCCAAATCCAAAAACTGAACAGAATCGCCCCAAAGATCGCTTATTACTCCAACATGCCTCGTTACAGTTGTTGCGTCCGAATTCAAAGAAACGCGCGTACACGTGAAGGTTATCGCGGACGATGCGTGTAACAGCCGAACCTTGTGCGCGCACGTTAAAGACGCTCGAAGGATGCGGAATAGGGCTAGGGAACAAGAAATCGGAGATGGAGAGCGCGACGCGTGGAACGGGGATCAATATCATAAGTCAAAAAGGCGTTTAATAAAGCCCCTCGGCGAGAAGCGTGACGACGCTCGAGACGCTTCGAGATGCTGACGTCTCCAGTGGGGAGAGAAGATTATTAAAATATCGATTTGCTCGCTTTGCAATGACAAACACTCATCGTGTCACACCGTCACGCCGTACTAGCGGCAAGTGTGAAAGAATGCATTGGCGTCGGCGTCGAGACGATGAAGATTTATTCGATCGCAATGCGTTTTATCTCGGAACGCGACAGACAAAAGACCTTATTTTATTCAATATCGACCAAAAAACGCAGACAGAGCGGCTTTAGAATAAAGTGGTAATAAGAGATATTTTCCGGCGCAATGTAATAAAAATTATTTATGATTTTCCCCTCACGCAACCGCCAGATTTGGCGCAAATTGCAGAAATAATGTTGTCGCACAAGTTCTGTGATGTTATGCTTCCCCTCGCCAATGAGAACCAAACTAATTACATGCGTAAACGCCCACGCTTGATATTAAACTTTTATGCATGCCATTTAGCGAAATTGCAAGCGCGCTCGACTCGTCCTGCATCGACGCGCCGTCCCCGTCGACGCGCTCAAGTTTTCCGCTTCAAGTTACGACTACAGTCGTGGTCGGGTCACGTGTCTGCGACGCTTTATCGCCGTGAGCATTCATTACGCGGAATGGGAATTAACGCACTTGAAAATCGTCAAAACGAGAGACAACATTCCGCAAGATAGTATGAAAAGTTACCCGGCGCCTCCACCAGCAATAGAAATAATTAAAAAAACTCGTTAAATAATAGAACATTTATTTTGATTTATTTTATTTTACAAATACTTATACATTGTATGTAAAAAAATTCAACAAAATTCCAAAAGACCCGGCGCCTCTACCAGCAATTTGAATATATTTACTTTTGTATAATTATGATCTGCAGATTTACAGGAATTTTTGTCGTTCTTAGCCCGTTTTGTTGCTTGTTTTCGAGGTAAAGTGTGTTTCGTGCAAATTTTGTCAATTTTGAGCAAATTCCATCGATGTTGCGTTTGTTTTGCAATTTTCGTGCACCAGCCGGGAGATAATAAGTTTATTTTATTATAATCGAAAACAATCCGCTCTATTTTAAACGTAAATTAAACGTTAGCTATTATTACAAAATGATTTACGATAAAACCATTTCTAAACGCTACTTTACGGTCAACTAAAGCTAGAATAATTTCGATCTCTTTTTATTGTTGTTTTCTTATTTATCTATAGATTATTCATAAAAACAAAGCCGAGAAAATGTAATGGGTTATAAAATTTTTTCGACATACGTTTTTATGTCGACCGTCAACTTATCACCCTGTCCCTTCGGTTAATTCGACTTAATGACGTAATATAATTATCATATAGCAAGATTTATAAGTGCGGATTTATAAGACGGCCGATGCTATCACATATTAAGTTACCTAAATTCCACTTCTTCCAGCGCCATCTAGCAACAATTCGAAGGTTTTTAAATCCATTGAATATAAACTTCTATTAAAACTGATATTCGTGACACTTCTGCATTTTACAATAAAGCAGTGCAATCAATCATTGACGCATCAAGATCATTAAAGTCGTCGTATCAATTTCGACTCGTTTCCAAATCGATTCATTCAATAACGCGTCTAATGCACACTTGACGTGCGTCGCACGCGCACACCTATTTTAAATTCACAAGGTCGTAAATAATCACGCACAAAACGACATTTGCATATTTACGTCGTTACATTATGCGTCGTCCATTTTTCACTGCGTGATTTATTAATCTTCACTTGTTGCATTATTTTCTTTTCAAGCGCATCAGCGACACCAGTGACATCTTCCTACTCCTAGTGTATATCAAGCTGCATAATTTATAAATGTCATCAAATATAATATGAAATTCAAATTGTAATGTTTCATTTAAATATATCCGTGAGAGTTTGAAAAAATCTTGTGTCCAATTGATTTTCAAAACTAGTACACATTTTAAAAGTGTTACAGACAAAAACACCGCGTGCTGCACCAAAACGTTTACCGTTAAGTCGTAAATTTTCGAAAATTCCCATCAAGAGTGTCGAGAAAAACGTTACACTATTACCACCGCTCACACTCAGTCCAATTGTTTATTGCCTCGAATCACGATAATAGTCGGAGTGGATGAGCGACCATAATATATAACCGCTTAACCGGTCGTTTCGTTGACGTGCCCATCAGCGCGATAAATAAATAAACCGTAATAGATAGGTATGCGTAATAAAAATAAATTATTTGATTCTCCAACAGAAGAATATGCGATAATACACTTCAATTTGTATTTTTTTGTTTTGCTATGGTCCCATTAATTTCAATTATATATAGTGCCGCCATCTAGTAAAATCTTGTCGTACCAATATTTAAACATTCTGCGTACAATTTGTACCAACTAATTGAGTAATTATTCTGTACGCTACTTTTTCTATATCTTATTTCTATATTTTTTTCTTCGTACTTAATTTATTTTGTTTGTCGCCACCTAATGGCACCCTGCCCGACCGAAATTATAAACATACGTCTCTATGCTGCATCTTATTGTTAAGGTTTTTTTGAGTTTCATTCTTTGTGTCTTTTTTCTGTGTCTCTAACTATATTTTTACTCCGTTGTATAAAGTGCCGACATCTAGAGGCATCCTAATGTACTGATATTGGTAAATATCAGTTACTCCGCACATCTCTGTGGTTAAATATTTTTTTAAATGATCCTATGTCTTTCATGGTGCATCTTATATTTAGCTCTGTTTCAGTTTCGTTCTTTGTTTCTTTTTCTTCGTTTTTATTAATATTTTTATTCATTTGTCTACAGTCCGTCATCTAGCGACATATTGCCCAACCAAACTTAAAATATTCCACGTACAAATTGCACTAACTATATGTGCAGTTACGTCTCTCTGTTGCATCTTGACGTTTCTCATTACGAAAACGCGCGCGAGTTGTCGACGCACATGCTCGTAATTAATCCATTTGCGGGCCTTCAACGAGCGCCGGCCGCGTTTCGTCCACATCAAACGATCGTCGCCTGCGTAAATTCGCTCGAAGCATCCGAGCAGACTCCAAAACTCCAGCGCATTCGGCGTTTTTATCGAAATTTCACAGCTGCGCTGTCGTGCATTTAGCGCTCACATTCGAACGCCTCTGCGCAACGCCTTATGATGCGAAACAAATGCGGCAGACATTTTAAAATTTACGCTCATCGCCTATAACCGTCGTAGATATTAGAAAGGGACGTCTCCGGTTTTATTATTTTATTGTAATTCTCGCATATTTTCGCTGGGAGTGTTTGGACAGTTTAAGGCAGCCCACGGGAGAATAAAAGGAGAAAGAACGATGCAGATAGAGGATATTCTGAGAATATTCAACGGAGAATAGCAGAATGAACAAACAGGAAATCCATAAATGGAAAAACAGCACGACGAAATGAACAAAAAAGTTTAAGACGTATCTAGAATAGTTTGACCTGATTGGCAATCCTGTTTCGAAGTATTTCAATCTGAACTTACAAAAATGCATACGTGATCCATTCCATAATTAAATTACTTGTGGCAAAAAATTATGATAATTGAAAAACAGTATAAATATTCCTTTCCTTCGTGGAAAAAAATGACCACATGACAAAATAAAGTGGTGCGCTCATTAACTGCACCGAGTGAACCAATCAATCAGTCTGACCATTGCGATTTGAGAGAGTCTGCATACACGTACCTTGCGTGCACAATAATCTTGGTAATAAACACCAAGCTTGTAACCAGGCCAGTTTTTGATCATCCTCGTCCCGCAGACCCGCAGCGCATAACACGCCGCAACAATGTTGTAAACACCATAAACGCTTACTGAATTTATTACGCATTGATGTAAGCAGCTTGCATCACTCTTCGATGCGATCGCCGATAAAAACGCCGCCTCCGCGTTGATAAAGCGCGCGCCCATCGTGTGCAAATTATCACTTTCTTAATGCGCTTTCACGCTCGGTTCCATTCGCGCGCCACTCGAACAATGCCGAGTGGAAACAATACGAATTTACGAACAATTGAAACGTTAATAAAAATCAAACGCGTTTAAATTAATGCGAGTATTTACGAGTGTGCCTGGGAGTTCGCAGCGTCGCTGCTAAAAATAGTGATTACAAGTACCAACTGTGATTATAATTGTGATCGTGATTGTTATTGTAATGATAATTTATACACCTACCAGAATCGACCTAATTACGAGTCAACTTGACTTAAATCAGACAAATTTTACACTTTAAGTGGCACGATAATTTTAATTACTCTAGGATGGGTAAAATTGAGTTGAAAATAGAAGTATCTCATGCATATGATTATAATAATATACAGAGTGTTCAACTAACGTCATTGGAAAATAATGAAACTAATATTTTCTACACAGAAACTTTAAAATGCTTGAAAGCACTCAAAGTTTAAATTGTCATTTCAATGTATAAAGATCAAAGTTGTACTAGCGTGACTGTGTAGTGAATCACCAGACAATATTTGTAGTGCAATAGCTTAGGTTAATTAAAATGAACATATTGATTTTTCTCGATTCACTCAGCACGATATAACCGCATCCACTTAACGCTAGTAAAGATGCAAGATAGTCTTATTTTATCCGAAGATTCCGGTGCACTTCGAGCGATGCATTAGTGAGGTTATTTTCAGTCTCGCATTCAGTAGACTGGTTTGTCATTAATATCGATTAAATTAACGCCTAATTAAATAACTCGCCCTTTTAACACGTGAACCTATGTATATCTAAATTTAGATGTCGGTTGGGTGTAAAATAAAATTATCCTATATCTAAGTCTGAATCTGAAATTAAAATTGTCGAACACGTCAGGATTTTATTAAATATTAAAGAACAAATACAATCCGAAGTAAAGATGGTTACAAAAAAATGAAAAACTCGAAATTATTATTTACAAATTGTTGAGACTAAGCAGAAGTAAAACAATAAAATAATAACAATAAAAAAGAACCTGAGAATCTTCATTTCAATTTATCTTCTTTAATTTGTTGTTTAAATAAAATTGGATCGTGAACATTAAGCGGAAATAGGTGCATAAAATGACCTAAAACTAAAACTGAAACATCAAACAACATCAAAATAATTTGCAAAATAGTTGATAGTTCGCGGAAATAGCGCCGTCCATCGTTTAGTTATTGAACTAAATTTAATCAAAAACAGATGTGCGGAAATATCCATCCGAATTCGTTGGTATTAATCATACAGATATGCACTGTATTGCCGTACGCATGTCGTTGGTCGATCGTTCGCATCGCATTCATGCCCGAGTACACGTATCGGTCGTCATTCGTCGCTCGCGATAAGTTCAATATTCAACACATGTTCGAACAATCATGTTGTTACCTAACATGAGTATTTGCATGTTCAGTAAGCTCTTCGTTTGCCGCCCTTGCTTTTCATGCATCTCCACATCGCTGCGTCTCCGCATCCGCTGCATTCGTGCGAGCGTTTCAGTTCGACAAGCATCGCTTTCGACGAGGAGCACACCTGAATTTACACTTTGCCACGACTTCAACCACCACCACCGCGCACGCTAACGAACTCACACTATCGGAGCTGATTGATAGAGCGAGGTGATTCTTTTAGCTTCTTATCTTCTACGTCGACAAGACAAAATCATCGAGCACTCCAATCGGATAAACCGCACACCCGTCTGCATAGAAATGCGCTCAATATAAGTTGAAAAATTTGCTAGGAACAACTTCCCAATTCTAACGCGAAGCAAAAAGATTTTTGTAAAAAAAGAGAAATGCAGGAAAATGTAGAGAATTAAGAGACGAGATACGAGAGGATGACAAAGGCAATATCTTAATTAAAGCGTGGGTCGTTGTGAAATTAAAGTGAAATTTTAATTATCTTAAATGCGTTCGAGGAAGAAACGTTCTCGCGGAGTGCATCGCACGTCACACATGCCATGGCATGCCATGCTCGCATAATTGGGAACTTATAATGAATGCTCGAGTGCAATGTTGCGACAGTTGAGATCTAATTAGGGTTAAGAGATGTAGAGTTTCGATGTAGAAAAGTTGCAAAAAAGAATTGTAATAATGTAGACTTAAAATGATTCAAGAAACCAAACATTTTCGAAGAATCACTTATTATCAGTGATTTATAGAATATATTTCAAGTCAAATTATCCATTGTGCAATTATCGCCAACCGGGTAATGACAGCATGAATCCCGCAACATGTACCACGACTACGTGTGCCTTGTTCCAGCGGAATGGCACATAAATTTACATTAAACGAAGCCAACGAATCTAAGAAACGTTCCGCACGAAAAATCGATCTCGTTTTGTGCTCTCGCATGCATTTGCGTATGCAACTCGGGCTAATAATAAATTCCACCTCTATCAATTGAATACCAATATGGTGGTATCGATGCCGAGGCAGCGCGACTCGCGATTCGAACGGGCACAAACGGCACGATTCCGAATACAAAACAGAAACGAAAATCCAATATCAAGTCACATCTCTCAACGGACAATGCAATAGAGTTAATCCTAACGTACTCCTAGTTACTCTTTTTTTAAGAAGGATGAAGAAATTGAAGGAACAACAGAGCTCTTTAAGTACAGACTCCAGTCCATCAGAACGGTGGAAGACACAGGAACTATCCAATCAAAGTAGAACGAAGAGCAGAAGAACACAAGCGCGATGCA
The DNA here is from genome assembly GCA_027574965.2 of Ecitophya simulans. Lineage (NCBI taxonomy): Eukaryota > Metazoa > Arthropoda > Insecta > Coleoptera > Staphylinidae > Ecitophya > Ecitophya simulans. The sequence continues at coordinate 888 of JAODGE020015507.1, read as the reverse complement.
ATGTAAGTAGCATTGCAACTTGTTTGTTTGCAAATATTTGCAATAATTAAGAAACTTTCAAAAAGGGATTGTGAGGTTGATACGCAACATAGGCAACTTTTTATACTGAAACAATAGCAATTTTCGAATTTCAGGTTTAAACACTTTAAATTAATAATGTAAAAAAAGCAAATATAAATAAACACACTATTACACTATTATCCCCCCCCCCAAAAAAAAAACTCGTTCATTGCATTAAAATTGGTAAAAAAATTTAAATAAAAGTAATTTCATCAAGAAATATGCAAATTCAATCAAAAGTTAAAATACAAAAATGTTGATTCCTACCTACCACAATAAATAAGCACCAAAAAAAATTAAAATTTTGTTAAACCGTGACGTCTAATTTAAATAACCACTTCTGGTTATTCCATCGCGTCTCGTGGCCAGAAGAACCGGTGGAAAATTTCGTAGTTAATTACCAAAACTTCTGGGGAACTGACTAACTCGACGAGCATCTAATGTTGTAGTTAAATATTAACAGAGGCCGCGATCGTGACCGCGACTGACGGCACACTCTTCGGCTTCGCGTTTGGGCTCTCCGGCATTTTCCGAGAAATTTACACAATTGTCAATGTCACGGCATTAACGAATAAGCAAACAGAATCTGGGCGTCATAAACCAATGCGCTTAGCGAGACCAACTAGATAAATTCATGACTCGGGAGTGCATCGCACGAAATAGAGACGTCGAGGAATTGCCACATGGCGACGTTACAAATCGTGACAAACCTTTCGCCTAGCACGGCTCCATCGAGAACAAGAACATGACGGAGAGTCCAGCGCTGGAAACGTGAAATGTTTGATGTGTGATATGTGAAAAATAGGAAAGTCATTATTTCGGACGTTA
>JAODGE020015484.1:0-11282 GCA_027574965.2 Ecitophya simulans | reverse complement strand
TCAGTTGGCTAATTACGACGGACGAAAAACGCGCGCTTTTCTTGTTGATTCGATTTTCGATCGTGTTTGTCTCGCCGACGCGCGCGTAAATCACGTTCAGTATTAGCGCGCGTTTTTTTGCATTTCCGCGTCGAACTGTTTGCATATTCGCGACGGAATTTTTTTCGCGTCGCGCGCGACAAAGACAAATTCGGTTTGTTAAAGTAGCGCGCGAGTCCTAACAGGATTATTCGTCAAAATCGCGCGCCATTAAACGCGACGCCGCGGTGGCGTTTGTCTTTTTGCGCTGAGCGTGTCAGCGGGCGGCGTGGTTTCCGGCGACTCGAACGTTTTATTAAACAGCTCGAATAAATGCGATTCGCACGTGACGCGCATATGCGCGCTCCGCTCGTTGCGGCGGCGGCGGCGGCGGCGGCGAAAAATTCGCGCGCCCTCCACTCCACGTCTGCCGATACTTGTCTCAGTCCGTTTTGTGCGCCGCAAGGCAACGCAATTATATATCGGCGCAAATTTCGATTACGCGTTCAATTTGCGAGGTCTTAAATCGCGTTGTGGGATTAAGCGTGCGTTGCGCGCGCCGTCGGATCAATCTTGTTTACCAATGCGCTCTTTTCAATTGGGCGCGCGCGTCTCGACGGAAAATCATCCGAGACGGATCGGCCGTTAATGTTTGCCGACGACGAACGTATTTTTAAAGCGCGCGAAGATCGATCGCCGCCGCAAACGCGTCGCTGATCGATGCGCACGCCGCGCCGCCCGCCGCCACCGGTGCGCAGTCGAAAGTTGGGAAATTCGTCCGGGCGCAAGCGCGCGCCACTCGGCGCATTGTTGAAATAATTCCGAACGCCATAAATTTTCCGCCGCCGGAGACAATGGCCGACGATGTCCGCGCGAAGTATGCCATGTGCGCCGCCCCGCGCGCATCTTCGGCTCTCCGCCCGGCAGTCGCGCCATTCATCGGCGCGCGCGTTCGCTTCATTGTTTTATTGTTTTATCGAAACGTATTAGGGAGATCCATCCGGCGCCGCGCGTCGCTGGCGCGCGAGTCGGTCATAAATTAACCGGCCCGACAGTGTAAAATGTCGGCCTGGGTGGCCCGGTGCTCTCTGGTCGTTCGCGTTCGGCCCGCGGGGCGGCAACTCGGCGCAAATCCGAGTGCGTGGATGTGCGCCGCGTTTTTTTCTTCTTCGCTCTCTCTCTCTCTCGCTCGCGAGCGGCTCGAAGGAGTTCGAGTTGTAAACCCGGAGTTTATGCGCCTCGAGGAGACAGTTTCGCTCCCGATTTAATTTAACGAGCTCGTTAAATCCCCACGACGAAACGCGCGCGTAAAAGGTGTCTAATTACCGGGCTGCCGCCCGTTTGGTCGTAACGCGCCTCGCGGACAATCGTCGCGTATGATTGCGCACTTTGCGCCCACTTACCGGAGGCGCGCCGCGCGTCGAAGTATGCTTTACGACGGCCGCCACCCCCTCGAGCACCGCGCGACGTAAACGTTTTAAATATTCGGCGTTCCTCGGCCGAAGAGCGTAAAGCGCGACCGCGGCGCGCCAGCCATTCTGGAATGGACCTCACCCCATTCTGCCGGCCCTTCCGCCACCTTGCCGGAGGCGGCGCGCGGGACGCAATCGCATTGTTAATAGGAAAACGAACGCTTTCGGGCGCGAACCGCATGCGCGCCCGCGTCGCCGATAAATCTTTTATCTCCGACTGACAAAGAAGGATTCGTAGGCGCGCTCGCGCGTTATCGAAATCGTTCGAGGAGCGCCGCGATGCGGAAAGCTTGATGAATGGTCCGGGCCGCGAGTGGGGCGCGTCGTGCGCCGCCCCCGGGATCTTTCGGCGCTTAAAAAATGCCGTCGCGTTGTCGGACGAAAAAAAAAAGAAGAAGAAGAAGCAAAACAGTAGAGGCGCGCGAAGGCCGGACGCACGATGCGCGCTAATCTGAAAAGGGTGAATGAAGGACGTGAAACCGTGATGAAAAACACGGCGGACAGACAGCGACGCGCATTATTGCCGTGTCAATTGCTGCCAATTACATCACTTTTAATTAAACCCGCATTCACGGCCCGTTTTTTGTTTTTCGTCGGCCGCCGCCTGGTTAATTTGCGCCGCCGTCCACCTTGCGAAAAGGGCGCACCGCGTCGATTTGTTCTCGACGCGCGGCGCCGCTCGGTTTGCTTTCCGGCTCTCGGGTTCGCTAGTTTTCAACGGTTTTCTATTAGCCGCCGGGAATGAAACCCCGCCACTCGAATGAAAGTCTGACATGCGAGCAATTGGATTCGAAACTGAAACTCATCCGACGCCGCGCCGTCCGGCCGGAAGGCGCTGGCAGGTGCCTTTCGCTACATCGGATTCGATCAGTCACGGGCGAGTTAGAGGAGCGTTAAATGTTTTCCTCCACGATTGCGCGCCCGCATTCCACGCCGCACGAAGCAAACCATCGTTCGATTCGAACGATGTTTTCTTGCGTTCTCCAGCGACGCCCGAAATTTCGCCGAAACGGGGGCCATGTTATGAATTTTTTGTTTTGTTGCGTTCGCTTTGTCGAAGCCGGAAAACGCAAAGTGCGCAAGTGGCGGACGCGAAACTTTTTAAATTAAAGAGCGCCCGCGAAGTTTTGAGGTCCTGCGGTGCGCACACACACATCCGGCATTCGTAGGTGGATTGGTTTTTTTGGTTTCGTCTTTGCCCGCCCGCCGCTTTCTGCAGCTCGATGAAAATGTTTTGACACACGTTTTCTCGTTTTCCGAAGCACGCCCCGCCGGCTCTGGCGAAAGTAAGCTTAATTAAAAATTCCTAATGCCGGCCATGCGTCGCTGTTGTTTCGTCGGCGCGGCCATTTCGGCGAAAACAGAAAAAAAAAACGAGCAAAACGACGACGCGCGAACGCGCAACGCATTAGACGGCGACGAGCACGTTGAAATGCACTAATTTCGTTATTTTCCTGTTCCAGGTGAGTTAGCGCGTTCCGCTCCATCCGGAAAAACAACAAACATGCGCCGTCAGCGTGTCGGTCGGGTTTATGTAAGTGAAATAACTGAAAATCCGACGGCGAGCAAACAATGCGGAGGATGCGCGACGGCGTTTTTCGACGGCGTCGGACGAAAATTATTTGACATATTTACCCGTGGGATTTTCGTGTGTTTGTTGTCGCGCGTCGCGGTCGTATCGCCTTTTACGGAGGGCGAAAGGGTGCGAGAGGCGGCGCGTCGAGTGTGTGGCCATTTTTCTAAAAGCGTCGCACTTAAAATATCGCATAATGTAATGTTATTCAACGCCTTTCGGGTTAAGCGGCGCGCGCTCGGGGTTTCTCGCGCTAAGGAGTCGAGTATCGAAAGAGCCGTCCCCGATCCTAAAAGCGTTTTCAACCGGCGGCGACTGAGCAAAGAAAAAAAAGTGCAGAAGTGGAGCGAATATCGACTGAGCGCGAATTCAAATTTTCACTTCGCGCACTCTGCGGCACGGCAGAATTTTCGAATTTTCCGCGCGAATGAGCGTTCGACGCGCCGGCACCGAGCATTAATCTTAAGTCAGAAGTCATTTCCACGCGTTGGCGGATCGCGGAAATTTTGATTTAGATTTAGATGCGCCGCATTTGCATAAATCACTAGTGCCTAGGACGCCGCAGCGACGAAGCCGCCGGTTTGGCTTTGTGTTCCCGAGATGGGTCCGCGGCGGCGGCGGCGGCGGCGGCGTCGCGGCATGAGAGACGACTCGTCGCCGCGAACTATTCGACTACGTCCGCGACTTCGCACGCACCCGTCGAGCGGCGTGATGCGCACGGAGACGAAACACGAAATTAGATTGGAATATTAATGACTTCCTGCTGGCTGGCGCCGCCGCACGTACGCATCCCCCGACTGCTTTCGGCGCGATATCTTAATGTGTATGCAAATTGACGGATCATTATCTCGTACACTGTAAACAGAACGATCGTCGCGAGGGCGATCGCGCGCGGATACTCGTAATTAATTTTGGCCAAATTTGGGCGAATCGAAAAGCGCCGTCGCGGCCGGCATTCGAACTATTTCAAAACGGGCCGCGCGCCTCTCGTTAATATTCGAAATTCCTCGCGTTTGCGAAAACGACGAGCGGAACCTGAAAACCCGAAACGATTTTCCATCGGCGAGTCGGTTAGGGCCGCGTCGCCGCGTGCACTGAGGGGGGGTTGGGGGTGGGCGGACGTGGTGCGCAGGTGACGGCGCTTGTACCCTTCGCTTGTAAATTGCGGTAATACAGATATGCAAATCGCGCGCCTCGGCGCCGGCGTCGCCTCCTCTGTCCGGCGTCACTTCGCTCTTCACTCTCTTTCGGCACGCCACGCGCCCCCCGCATGAATATCCATGAAGGGATGGAGACCTACCTGGCCGAGGCAATTCGCCGTCGGCGTCCTCGTCGCGCGCGTCGCTCGCAAAAACGCGATCTCGTTCTAATTATAGACGAAATTCGCGTCCGCCCGCGCCGAGAAATGCGGACATTACGCGGCGTTACACATGCGCATGCGCACGATTCCGTGATATTAATGCGTCGCATCAACGTTTGCGTTCGTCGTTTATCGCCGGCGCAATGTCTTCCCGGCGGGCGTGTTATTAAAGAGGTATTTTAATGGCGCGCGCGTTTGCGTCGAGCGTTTCGCAAGGACGCGCACGCGGACGCGAGTTATAATTATGCATGCGCGGTTATAAAGGAGCAATTCTCATTATGTGCGCATTCGAAAACGCTCGAAACGATTGCGGCGCGCGACAGGACGTGGTGATGCACGAGGCGCGTCCGAATCGCAGTCGCAATTACGCCCGAACGCGCGAATGTTGCGCGGACGGCGAAAGTCGTCGCCTCTTCGCCGTAAATCGATCTCGGACATATAAAGGACAACCGTTAATAGCGCACGTTCGCCGAACGCACGCGAACGTTTTAATATGGAAACCTGTGGCGGGGCGGCGGCCGTAAACGCGGCGAACGTGGCGAAACGGCTGAAGGACCGCCGCCAGCGCGCCGAACGTGTTGCCGTCTCCCGGCATTTCGTAGCGCGCGAGATGGCGTTAATGCATGCCGGGGCGTAGATGTGTTTAATGCGCCGTTTGGCGCGAACGCGTGCGGTAATAACGGCGACCCGTGCGCCACCATCGCCATCTTACTATCCGCCGCCCCCCGCCTGCCGTGCGCCCGGCGCGCATCGTCTTGCTTGCCGCCCGGCTTCGATAAAAATCGAATCGACGCCGTAATTTAATATTTTTAATTTCGCCCCGCCGGCGCGATACATTTCATTTTCCGGCCCCGAGGAGCGGAAACACGCCCGTCTTGAAAAAGTTTAAAGTTTATGTGCTCGCCGGACGGCGGCGGAAACATTTGTTCTTTATCGTCTTCAATTAAGGAGCGCTCCGTTCGCCCGCCGCCGCATTAAATGTTTGTATTTATTGCGAAGTTATTGAATCTCGGGCGCGTTCTGCGTTACGAGCGGAAAGCGCAATGCGTCGCGCTCGCTCGATCGACCGCCCGCCGCCGTCGCCGCCGCCGCCCCCCACGGTGTTTAGTGTTTTTCTTTCAGCGCGCGCAAACGCTCATTGTTTCGATCCTGATGTCGCAGCATTTTCCAGCGAGCGCCGAGCATATTGTCATACTTTCGGCCCTTCGTCGCCAGGGTCCGACTGAATGAACTGGGCCGTTTTCTTCGATATTCCTTATCGCTTCCTGTCGCGAATGCGCGGAACCAACCGCGACGTAAATTTCGCATTTAATTCCTTCCATTTCGATCAACTTTCGTCTATTATCCTTCGTTTGCGCGTGCGGATTAGGTTAGCTGGCGGCGGCGCGGAAAATAAGTAAAAACGTAAATTCTGCGGCCGGCGGCTCCACCTTCGCCGAAAAACCCCCGGGATGAGCCAATAAGGGTTATTTGCGAGGTGGGATTATTCGCGAAGCGAGTCACGCGTCCTCCTTCGCCGGTTCGTCGCGCCGCGCCAAACTTTGAATGCATTTTTTATTTTCACCGCGGAAATTTATGACCGAATCATGCTACTGGCCGAATCCTTCCAGGCTTTTCATAAAAGTTACATAACTGGGGTAGAGTCGTTTTTTTCGGCGCGATTTAGCGTCGAAGTTGAAAACGCGATTGTTTTTTCGGTTCCTTTTTTTTGTCCTGCTCAAGGACCGTTCGAGTGGCCGATCGGGAGGCGAGCATACGTAACCAAGGAAGATTAGTTGCGTGCATCCTGCGATTTACCGCGGCGTTAGATTAAAGCCCGAGCAATTACCGGGGGCGAAACGAACCGGCCGCTGAAGTGAGATACGACCGACTGCGAGATGTCTTCGTCGATAACGTCCTGCGCGACGCGCGCGAAACGCAGATTATCTAGGGCTTTATGCAATTCATCGTTCGCATATTTCGACGATCGTTGGCCGCAGGACTTTTCGGGCGCGAATGTTTTTCCGCTTCGTTGGACGCATCATGCGAAACGACACGGCGCACGGCAATAGCGCAACAATAACACACCGCTCGCTGTTATGCGAACGAGAGTCGCGGGGGCGGCGCGCCGCGCGCTCCTTTTGTTTCTTCGCGCGCCGCACACTTTTCATCGGCATTGAAAGCGCGCCTGAATGCATACGCTTTCAGCGGCTCGAGTCGCTTCAACATTGGCGCGTGCTTTATTATTATTATTAGTTTTTTTTTGCATCCCGACGATTTCAATGCACGGCCGCTGCGCGCCGCAAAGCACACAATCGAACATAAAAGTGCCTTGCCTACAAACGAGCCGCGTCTCGCTTCGTCTCGATCATTGCAATCATTTCGCTTTGGCGCGATTGCCCGGTTCGTTGCGCGCGCGTTATTAATAAATGAGCTTTTTTCGCCCGATTTTCTCATGTGATTGTCGACGCTTGGCGCGTTTGTGTCGGCGCGCGGAAAATCAAGTGCGGCAGTTTTTCGCGCGCGGCACACGAGCGCGTTTTCTGCATGCGCCCAGCCGGTCGATGACGCGCGCGCGTCCGGAAATTCAGTGATCGCGGCAGGAAATTGCCGTTTGACGGTCGGTTTTCCCCGGTGCGGTCGGCGCGACGTCGCGATGGCGACCGAACTGACGAAGTTGACGAGCCGGAAAACGCATTAAAACCGCGGAAGTTCGGAAATTCACGGATTTCCCAGACGCCGTTTCGCGATTCGTCTATCTCAAGATTGCCGCCGGCCGCGCGCGCGCGCGCACCGACAAACAACCAACCGGCGATTTTCTAATTAAAAAGGTTTCGATTCTCAATTAAAATTTCAAAAGGTCGGATTTCAATACTCGGCCGCGGGGAAAATCCTTTTAATGATAATTGAAATGCGCTTGACCGTGAAAATCAATTAATCGCGGCGCGGCGCGCTGGGAAAGCGAGCGCGAATCGGCCGACGAGCGAATCGACCGTAAAAGCGCCGTCGATTTTTTTACTCCCGACGGCGAAAAACACGAATTAATCAAACACGAAAGCAGCATAACTTCGAACGATCGTGCCGATGGCCAGGACGCGCCACAAAAGCCGCGGGCAGGTGAGCGCCGTGCACCTGTTGAGTCCTTGAGTTTTCCTGCTCGCCGGGAAACGCACGACGCGCACGACAGACGCCACGAAGGCGGGCGCCCGCCCGGATGCGCATTCGTGCCGGACCGGGAGAGGATTTGCATGTCGCGCGTCGCATGTTTATCTCTCGCCCGCCCTCCCGGCTAATTGCGTAATCCGCTCGTCCTGTCAAAAATTGCAATATTTTCGTCGGCCCGCCAAGGCGTCGCCGAGGCCGGGCTGGAATTAAAACTCGGTGTTTTGCTCGACGAACAGGACGAAACGTCGGGCTAATGACGGGGGCGTTCTTTAATTTCGGTTTAATTTCGTTACGCCAGGAGCGGCGCTAATAGACGAGACGCGTCTTGCAGTTTTTCGTCCTGCGGGCAACTTCCTTCTTAATTTCAGCGCGACGGGCGCCGGCGTTATTAATGCGCCTTTTAAATTTTTCTTTCTTTCTTTTTCTTTTTTGTGCCGAGCGGAGGCGAGCGGGCTATTAGCGCGATTGTAATTCTCGTGTAATTTTCGTCCGTCGGTTTTTCGCTTCCGCTCCGAGCGGCGGCGAGCGCCGCCTCGGGCGCGAACGGCGGCGCTGGTGGAAATAATAAATTTCGACAATTGATCGAAAAGCAATAAGTAATTTCGTGATTAACCGAGCGTGAAATGGCGTCAATAGTCGCGGCCATTGACGCTCTCTTCGCGCTTGGAATTCAGGAAATCCATTAAGGATCGTCCTTCACGTTCCTCCTCGACGGCGCCTTCGTCGGCGAATCGATGCGACGCGAATCCTTTTCATCTCGCGTCGTTCTCGCCTCTTTCCGACCTCGCCGCCGCCGGCAATTATCGGCCGACCCAATTTCGGTTTTTATTTCGATATCTCTCAATTTAATTTCAATGCGAGAAGGCGCCAACCTTTGGCGCGCCGGCCGCAGAAGCGCGTCCGTAAATTTTCAACTTTTAATTTCCGGCGTGCGCCTGGGATTACCCTATTTCCGCCTGTTTCTTCATCGTTATCCTTATTATCCTTTTACGTTAGTTATAAAGCAGCGCCCGACTGTGTGTGCGCGCTCACTAAGATTTGCTTTATGGGATGAAAACTTATTCGCGCAAAGAAGTTGGCTCGCGATTTGCGCCGAATCCTGCCGGACGGTTTCGCTGTCCGAACCCGTGGAAGGCAAGACGGACGAACATTCTCTGAACGAATGTGTTTTTAAACGGGACCAACTTTATTAGCCGTGCGCAGTTACGAAGCGCAAACAAAGTTCCTACTGGAGGTTCTTTGCGAGCTTTGTTTTTTAGTACGTAGAGCGTTTGTTTATAAACCTGTCGTCTGGTCGTCGCGCGCCGGATTCAATCATTAAAAGCCCTCGAAGAGTCACGATGCGATGGCGGAGGCGCCGGGCGCGCGTTTGAATAAATAATGCCGATTTTTATCGCCCGTCCAGGATAATAAAGTCGCAACTCGCGCCGAGGGCGCATTAATTGTGCGCGTTTAACGCGCGTGGAGCATCGTCGCGAGGAAATGGAAATGTCGGAAACGCGATCAGCGAAACAAACGCTCGAATGGCGGATTTTCGGCGAGCGCGATAAAAGTTCGCTACATCTAAACCGCCAAGATGGATTTCTCGGCGGGGGGAAAAGTTGGAGAGGCGCGCGGATTTCGTTTTAATTTATTTTCGGCGCGTTCTCCCGTCCGCCGTCGGTTGCGGTTAGACGAGTGCGTAACGTTTGTGGCTGTGACATATCCTCCAGAGATCGTCGCCCGCAAGAGCGACGGGCAGAAATTCATCAATCAGATTTGATTCGGGTTTTAGAGCGCGCGGTGCGTAACGGGATTTGGGAATTTCGGTCGCTGACCGGCGGGCACGCTTCGCGAGGGTGGCGGTCCGCCAACCCCTTTTTAGGCTCGCGCGCCCTCTTCGCTCGCGCCGGATCGCGTGTCCGGCGCCGACGCCGAATGTGCGTGCGTGCACGATGGTCAAACGGCGGCGAGTCCGCTTGCGCCCAATGCGCCGAAGGACCGGAAAGGCCTCGTGGGGGGAATAAAATCGATGCGGACGCCGGACCGCGCGCGACGACGGCGTATCCTCCGGGCGCGACTCAAAAACGCAACCTGCGTAAAAAAAAATTACTTTTCTTGAGAGCGCTCCTAAAAAGCCTCAATTATTTCGAGGGGAGCCGACGACGCGCGTTTTTCGCCCCTCGGATCCCGGCGATGGCCGCGCCTCGACCCACTTTGATGGCGCCGACCGTTCGGCATCATCTCATCTCATCGGCGTTATAAAAATCGCAGTTAAAAGCGACACGCGGCTGGAAAAAAGTGTTTTCGATGGGCCACGCGCGTCCGCTTTTACTACTATCCCGCCGAATGCGCGCGACAACAAAAAAAGCGGCGCGAAGTGCGAGGCCGACGGCGAAAAAGAAACGATCGCCGAATGACCGCGGGGTATGCTCGGAATGTGGGCGAGGGCAATAAACACCGATCGCAATCCTGCACCTTCCGGCGCGAACGTCGAGACGCTCCCGGCACGCTCCGACGTCGTCGAAATTAATTTCATTTCGCGACTGAAAACTTAGTTTTTGAAGTTTCGGTCGTGACGATCGCGCGCGTATTTCTCCCCAACAACGAGGGCGGCTCTTCCGGAGGGAAGCATGGCGCGGCGTGCGTCGATCTTCCGGCTTTACAATTAAAACGAAAATTAAAAACAACGCTTGCACTTTGCCCTGCGAACCGCGCCGGGAGGAAATGAGCGGAATCACGAACGTTTTCCTCTTCGAAACGCTTGGGGAAGACACGCGAAGAACAAGACGAATCTCTTACGTAATGAAACAAAAGCGCGCTGGAAGTCCTTTCGGGGCCCGGTTGGGAGGGGGGGGGGGAAGAAAAGATTGATGCGTTCGTGTTTCATGTAGTCTTCTTCTTTGGCGGCTTGCTAGATGCTGCAAAAAGCCAGCGATGAAGTAGTTAGAAAAGTAGGAAATTTTTCAGAAATTCGGCGACGAAATCGATACCGTAGGCAACGGGGGGCAGAGGTCAAATGAATTTTCCGCTTTGCGTCCTCGCGCATCGAACGTCACTTCTATCTAATCAAACGATATGCTCGGTCATTCGGTCATAGAGTAAAGTGTGCTCTTTATTCCGGCGCGCGCGTTCGCCGCAACGCCGAATCGACGCCCGGACGCGGAGAGTGGCTTTGGTCGTTGCGCATCATTCCGATGCGGAGTGTGGCGACTCGGGCCGGCCCCAACATGCGCAGCGCGCTCTTGCGTGGCGGCGATGAAGAGCCGCAACTGACTAAATGGCTGCGCATGCGATATTTCGACAAGAACTCGTCGGCAGCAAGGCGCGCGAAAGCCAATCAGAGGCTGCCGTTCCGCGTGACAAATTGCCAGGTAATTTTTGCGCGCGGCGAACGGCACGTCGCTTGTCGCGCCGCGCGCAGCAGAAACTTTCCGAGCGAAGAAAATTTCGTAACATATTCAATTACGAAACTGAAACTCACTCCCGAACGCGCGCGTATCTTTCGAAAATCGTCCGTCCCCCTTCTGACAACTCGGCACTCGGCGGCGCGCTCGAATTCGGTAAACTTTCAAAATAGAATTTCGCTCGCCGCCTCCGCGCCTAACTAACATACTCGACTTGAGCGCCGCTCGAGCGCGCGCCCGCAGCGTTACACCCGCACGTCCTCGCATTGACAGCCGAAGGAAAATTGGCCGCGATTTCAACCGCTCTCTTCGAACGCCGCCCGCCGTCG